>CAXKWD010000007.1:156622875-156839628 GCA_964059195.1 Ectobius pallidus | reverse complement strand
ACGCCACAGTCCCCATGAAAACATAATGCAATGACGTAGGCAATCGGCACAGATTTCGTGCGGGATCTTTATATATATATATATATATAAAGATCCCGCACGAAATCTGTGCCGATTGCCGATATATATATATATATTCGACCTATCGTTTAATCTTCATATAGAAAAGATGCAAAATCATCAAATGCCTTGCCCTAGAAATTACCTAATGAGGGACCACTAGCACTTGAATTAGATTTTTCTTTATTTCTACACTGGCAAACGGGAATAATATAAGTATCGAAACCCAATCCTAGTTAAATGATAAGTTTGTTGCACAAATGTGTAGAAGTGCAGACATCAGTTGTAAGCGCTAGTCCAGGTGTGAATTGACAGATTTCAACTTGGCACGTCATCAGCTGCCTTTATCCACAACATAACTGTGAGTGCGATTCTCTCTTGCCATTGTTAGATTTAATTAATGTGTACACCCTCATCTAGTGTGAGCTGCTTTTTATTGTGGCTGTAAACTCGTGAACACAGCGAACTAATGAATTTCCATTGTGTACACTTCTCCATCAACACTCCTGTGATGTATCTATTTTTAAACAGAACTACACTTTTTAAATTTCTCTTAATGTAGCGCAGTAATTGCATATTCTACTCCTTTTTTTGGCCAGAATTACTAGTTTCGAGATTAAACGAAATGATTTATACCCTTTTTCTATTTTTACTTCCTCTGCCCGAACCAAAGGTAGGCCTACTATAGGCAGAGGAAGTATTGCTTTCGACCCCCAAATTCGAAGTTGAGTTCTTAACATAAATACACGTTTTTAGGTACCATGAATCCAAAAATACTCTTTTTGGAAACATATATGTGTTTCTGTGTGGATATCTGTGAACAGTCTAGCTCCAGAACGGAAAATCGTATGAACAAAATTTTGTATTTGGGTCAGGTACCTTCTGAAGATGTGACTGCAGAAAAGTTTCTTTCATTTTTAAGGGGACTTTGCACGAAAAAAATTCGTTTTTTTTTTGCGATTTTATCGTAAATGGCTCGAACGATTTTATTTAAATTTTGTACATGGGTTGCTTATACTAAGAGATAGATCTCTTATTTAAAACATTTTTTTCGAAAAAATCTCTGAAGGGTAGTTATAAGCCTTTTACGGCCTCTTGTAACGGAAAATCGTACGAAAACAAAATTTTGTAATTGGGTTAGGTACCTTTTGGGGATGTGACACGAATATTGGCGACGGCTTTCTCTTATTTTTAAGCGGACTTTACGCGAAGAAAATTTCCTTTGTCGCGCTTTTCTCGAAAACGGCTCCTTACAACTTTTATTTGGGCAAAGGAAGTTATGTGAATTTCACATCAAATTTTTCTTAACAAAACAGTCCAGGTCTTATTTTACATTTTCTATCTGCTTGTTTATCAGTTTACTTCATTCTCTGGTTCCGCCCACCATTTATCTAAATCTTTCAGTATTCCTGTACATTATTCTTTTTCTCCCACTTTTAGTTTTTTTGTCTCACAACCTTCCCATTCTCTTTTTTCTCTTCTTTCTTGGCTTCCCCTATTTCTCCCCATATCATTTCTCCGCTCTTTCTCTTTTCTCGCCGCATTCGGCCACCCTTCAGTTCATCTAAGTTAAAAATGTCAAGTCTCTGATTGCAGTAGATTTGGCTGGGCATCGCGAACAGACCGACAAACACTTCCTGTTATTATACTGAGAAAATGAGTGGGTAGTTGAAACGTGTGGAAATGTCTGATTGGTGTACTTGAACGTCAAAGCCAATATTAGCGAAATGAAGGAATTTTAAAACTAAACTGAAGTTACATATAGTTAAGCAAGAACACTTACAAGGTTGTGTACTTTGTCCTTTGCTCTGAACTCAAAAGACACGTCCATCAATACCTTGTAGGAGGCTTCCTTCATTAACAATCTATTTTAAGGCTGCAAGTAGATCCAAGTTTAATGAAATCCGCGGAATCAATATTACCAGCACGCAAACATTTTCCATCAAGCAAATTGAATCCTATGATGCAGACTTGATGCGCCATTGTTTCATTATCTCCTGAGAGACTCTAGTCGATCAATCGAACTACGTGTTCACATTCATTTTCTCGAGAAAGCAAAGCACAAATATTTTATGAATCAGACCACTCTATTACATTCTAATTGTTATTTTATTTTGTTTTATGTATGGTGACGAGATCTATTACAATTATGTTCTTTGATCAAACTAATAAAGAATAAAAATAATTATTGTTCTATTATTATTACGCCATAGCTAGGCGAATTATTAATCCTAAACCTTCTTTCAACAATAATCAAATTCATAATTTAAAACTCTAATTAAGTACAACTCACCGTTTACCCGCACAGGGCTGCACAAACGAACGGATGACAAACATCATTCCGAAAACATTTTTCCTCGGCTTCAGGGAACCATGAAACACGCTTCCCAGTCTTATCTCCATTTCATTTCTTTCACGACACTATTTTCTCCAGTTGCGGACATGCTAGAAAGTAAAAAAAAAAAAGTGACAAAAACAATATAGAACCAAAGAACAATCAAAAAGAGTTCCTATGAAGCAAACCAACAAAATTATTATTGTATAAGTGACTATAATATAAATAATTAAAAATAAAATAAAATAAAATTATTGCTGCACGAAAAAACTGAAATACTGTATGTCACTTTAGTTCTAAATAAAAATATACCATGAAATGTGAGAAAAATTCAGCTTCCCCCCCCCCCCCAAAAAAAAGTTATTTAGTATTTTCTAAACTAATACAAAGCACACAGAGATGAATAAGTTATGAGTTGATAAATCTTTTATCGACTTCTGCCAAGATAAATTCGCTATCCATCGCTTGCCCACACTCAGTCTTTAAGTCCTGCATTTGCGTAAAGCTCAGAAAACTGAATACGCACTCCCAGCAATATGGTTTCCTATCCTACATAAAAAATGTGGTCAGAAAATGATATTGTCCATGCTCAGGAAAGGGAAAGTTATGCGAGTGCAACACATTTTTATTCACATGGATCTCTATCACTATTATTTATTTTTAGGAATGTTTTTATTGATAGTAAAATCCCAGTATCATATGATTTCCCAAGCCCCCTGTATATAATGCAAACAATAGTGTTGTCATGGAGACTGCACGTGCAGTGTGAAATCCACATGGTGATTGTTATTATCAGGGCCCAGATTTCGATGATCTAAAAGTACTTAAAATATGAGCTATAAAATGAACCAAACAAATACCAAAAAATGACCCGAAAACTAACAAAAATGATTTGTATAAAAATACTAGTTTATTCATCAGATTTGTGTCCATTCTACATTTATGTTGTTAACCCAAAAAGGCTTGCAATTAGTTAATAAATTGGTTCATACGGTTAAACGAAAACAGCAAACACCGTCTTTCAGTATCCAAATTAAAATTACAACAAGATTTATTTTGTTTAGAGCTCCGATAATATTCATTGTTCGTAAATTCATTCAACTCAATACATTGGAAGAAACAAAACAAAATGAGAAAATTATTACGTACTTTAAATGTTTAAAAATTGCCTATAATTATGAAATGGGGAAAAACGATAAAATTACTAAGAAATGATCAAATTTTGACATTTAATTTTAACAAAAGACCTAAAAATAAAAATTTGGGGGAAATGACCAAGAAAGACCCTAAAAATTACTATTTTTATAATCTAGGAGTTATGACAAGAATATCTTAACTAGTGGGCAACATAGATAAAAGATGACATATCATCGAAATCCGGGTCCTGGTTATTATATATATCATATGGAAATTTTAAACGATATTTTAAACCTACACTGAGTAGGTCTATCCTATAACAAATAATTAAATGACGATTTCATTTAATCATATTTATGCAAGTAGTTGAGCTTACTACGAGGGTCATTTCAAAAATTCTGCACACTGTAAGATAGAATAGAAGAAAATAATTTATTTTGCAAAATACCTTTACAGGCCTTCAATATAATTTTCATTCTTGATTATGACAGCTTCCCAACGTTTTGGCAAATTCTGTATTCCGGATAGGGCACCTTCATTGTTGAGCTGTCTGATTACTCAGGTCACCTCACTGGAAGCTTCATCAATTGTAACAAAACGTTTTCCACGTCCGTGGATGGGAAAGACTTCCCCACGCATCATACAGTACCGATTTGAGCCCACCAGACTTGATTTGCTTCCCAAATTGAAGTAACCACTCCGTGGAAAACGTTTTGTTACAATTGATGAAGCTTCCAGTGAGGTGACCTGAGTAATTAGATATCTCAACAATGAAGGTGCCCTATCTGGAATACAGAATTTGCCAAAAAGTTGGGAAGCTGTCATAAGCAAGAATGAAGATTATATTGAAGGCCTGAAAAAGGTATTTTGCAAAATAAGTTATTTTCTTCTATTCTATCTTACAGTGTGCAGAATTTTTGAAATGACCCTCGTAGGATAAGAACTAGATTACATTATTTTTATAAATCAAATTAAGTGCATTGAAATGTTCATCAAGCTGCTGAAGAAGCGAGGTTATTTAACCTTTTAAGACTGTCTGACCTTCTGAAGGAAGACATTCTACGAGTTTTATTGCTTCTGTCGGGTTATAAACTCAGTACCTTGGGATGAGCATCCTAACCACAAGAACATTCTATACTGCAGCTGTGTAGTCAACCTGAACCCATGTCAATCATAAAAAATCTTATTTCTTTTCCACCATATGTACTGGGGGTTACTAAGTTTTGAGGTCTCAGGGCCAATGTTCGTGTCTAGGAGTTGATTGGTGGGCCGTACAACATTTGGGGATAAAATTAGACAAATTGAAGGCGGGAATGACGAGTGGATAAAGACCATTTTTTACGAACTTGAGTTATTAGCACAAAGTACAAATGTCATTGTAGTAATTGTTTTCTGTGCAGTCCGGCATGGGTTTGTATATTGTGTGAGAAAGTCTCATGCATCTATCTTCTTTACTTCACTTTTATCTAAACAGGACATTTTTAAGCGACCCACGCCGCCCGGGCCTTACAGGGCCGCGACCTGTCGGGAGAAGGATTATCTATGGATCACATACATATTCTTTTGACCAGACAATGACTGGAGGGCCTCCCCGGATGAGTGATCAGCCCAATGCCGGGGCCACCTCCGAGACAACACGAACACATAGGACGAAACACACCATTCACACACACACACTCACTTCAAACAAGACGAGGATGGGATGAAGATGATAATGACGGCCAGATGATATCCGGGGACCATAAGGGCCTAAAGTTACCGACATTTGTCTCACAGGTGAGGAAAAAACCCACCGGAACCCGGAAAAACTCCACCTAAGTAACTTGTCCCGACCAGGATTCGAACCCGGGCCCGCTGCGTGAGAGGAGCGAACGTATCCCCAACGCATTTAAGGGTTAAACTAACGTAGGCATATACGTTTCTACATATTTCATTCAATGTTTATGAAACCAGTTTTGTAAACTGTTAAAATATTTGGAAAGTCTATAGGGCAATCCCCCTATGGGAAAAGCAGAAATATTGTCTTTAAAAATAATAATAATTTGATGTAAAACACGTAACTTCCTCTGTCCAATTAAAAGGCTGACGGTCTAATCTAGGCCTACATGTTATTTTTAAACAGAAAAAAATAAAGACCTTGGCCAGACGCCAAATACCGAACCCTATTTTGTGGTACTACGTATGCAATTTACTGTTGTGAGTTAATTTTAATTGTGTTTTGGTAAACAAAGCCATAAAGAACCAATTAAAACACAATAAACCACGGCCGAACAGGTTTCCAGGCCGAAGATCCTTCCGTATCAACAGCGGACAGCTAATCATTGCTTTTACTCTTGCCACACTCTACTAAATCTGGAAACCGGTGTTGTTTGGCTTAGGTGGAAATACTAATATGGAATTTAGTATACACGCCTCAATGAATGTTAAGGCTGCCGTTATGAGATGGGTAATTTAAAAAAATAAAAAACTGCCGTTTTGGTGTCACAGGCCTGAAAAAGAGACTTCTAAATAATGTAAAAAATGTTTTTTCTACCACAGTACTAGTATTTTTTGTAGGACTAGGCAGAGCGTAATGCTGAATACGAAAAATTATTTACATATATATCAGTTAATACCTTTATTAATAAACATCAAATGTCTTTCGTTCACCATAAGTTAAAAATAGTCACTGAGTCACTGTTAAAAGTATTAATAGTGCCTTATATGAGGAAAGATAAACTACTTGTTTTTTGCTATTTGGCGAGGCACCAATATATGTAAAATGTAATATATTAATCCAGAATAAAAATCTAGAATTGTGGTTGAGAATTATATTAAAATTATTTTAAATCTAAAATAAATCTAAAATAATTTTAAATCTAAAATAATTTTAATTGGTAAATTTTAATATAATTCTCAACCACAATCCTAGATTTTTATTCTGGATTAATATATTACATTTTACATATATTGGTGCCTCGCCAAATAGCAAAAAAAAAACAAGTATCTTTCCTCATATAAGGCACTATTAAAACTTTTAACAGTGACTCAGTGGTTATTTTTAACTTATGGTGAACGCAAGACATTTGATGTTTATTAATAAAGGTAATAACTGATATATATGTAAATAATTTTTCGTATTCAGCATTACACTCTGCCTAGTTCTACAAAAAATACTAGTACTGTGGTAGAACATTTTTTTTACATTATTCATAAACGTACGAGTTGGAAAATTATACACTTCATAATGAAGTTCATCAATGAAGAGACTTCTAGTTGAGATATCAAGCAATTTTTTTTTTCAGATTTCGCCCTAAACCCATGCTAGTTTCTGCGCCACCCTAAATAATTTCTACGTATACATCGTGGAACGAAACGTTCATGTTTATCTCAAAAACGCATGAAAAAGTAAGGAGTGTGACTGTCACAACCTATATTATGCATCCAACATTTTGACTTCTTGACATGAAAAGGCCCAAAATGAATCGTCAATCGCGGATGAATGTTAGCTCAACATGCAAATGAAACTGTCTAGAGCAGCGTTTCTCAACCTATGGTCCGCGGACCACTGGTGGTCCGCGAAGATGGTGCAGATTGTCCTCAGACATAATTAAACAATATCATAAAGCAAGTGGAAAGTAAATAAATAAAATATTTTTTCATGTATTTCGTTATAATGACCTGTAATTAATACCCCAATAAGGTCTTCTTTTAAAAATGGGATGTAAAATTAGGGGTCCGTAAATTTGTTTAGACATTTTAGAGGTCCTCGGGTTCAAAAAGGTTGAGAAATGCTGGTCAAGAGGATGTTTCAGAATTAATTTAAAAAAAAAAAGAATCCGAGCCAGGAAGTTCATTTGAATTTTTGTCACACAAAACCGTGATAAGGAGTGTGAATTAAGGGGTGGGGAGGAGGGTATGTAGAGGGGATGAAGTGTTGCGTCATCTTTTCCCCCTACGACCAATTTCCGACCAGATATAGAGGAGGGAGGACAGCAAGAAAAGTGAAAATAAGATTGTGGGAAAATTGTTTTAGATAACACTCCTTACGTAAATTGCTTTGCCACGACTTTTGTAAACTATTTGCATTCGTCTCCAGCATTTGAAGACAAAGGTACTGCTATCTGCAACAGCTCAGTCTATTTGTATTTTTAAAACCCCTAAAACGAGAATACTCGTGATTCTTATGAGGTTTCGTGAACTACAATAGTCAGGGTGTCCACTGGTCGGGAAAATCCAGAAATCCGGGAAAAGGCCGGGAATTTCGTATGGTCGGGATAATCCGGAAAAAGTCAATGAATTTGTTAAAATATCCGGGAAAATTCGAAAAATTTGTGGCACACATAAAACAGGTGAAAATGAATAAAATTTTACTTTCTGCCAGCTTCCAAAAAACCTCATCTGATAAACTTTTCCTGCCAAAAATTGCTTTCTTTTTATCTTCTTTTTCTTATTTAAAGTATGTATAATCCTATGATTTTTCTTACACAGTTATTAGAAAGTGCTTCGCAATCATATTTTGGTCGGGAATTTCTGTAATGATCAATGAAAATCAGGGAATAAGTCGGGAATTTCTTCAGTATTACTTGGTGGACACCCTCAATAGTGGTATGATACCCATGGAAAACCAGTAGTTCAGAAAAACCGAAGTTGAATGTTAAATCTGGGGATCCTCTCGAGGAGGCAAAACGGCAATTTGTTTGAGAATGACCCTCGTACAAGTTTGTTAGGTTGGGAGCGGTGAAGCAAGTTGCCAGAAATTCAGGTGTGACGAAATGATGCGCAAGATAATTACAGTGACAATATTAATGACAGCAGATGCCGGGGCTAAGCAGGTGGAAAAGTTCGCAGAGCGTGACGTATCTCAGATTTCGCACGGTCCCTCTCTTCATTCTGAATTCTTCTTTGTCGGAGGAGGGGTCTCACTCGATTAAAAACAAATTGTATTAAGGCACACATGGGCTGAGATTTAAAAATTTCATATTCTTAATTTTTTCTATATTGTTTAAACCCGCCGTTGGTGATAACCAGGGCTCGGATTTTGATGACCTAAAAATACTTTAAAAATGAGCTATAAAATGACTGGAAAAATACAGGAAAATGACCCAAAAATTAATCAAAATTACCCAAAAATTTATGTGAAAGTACTAGTTTATTCATCAGATTTGTGTCTATTTACATTAATGTTTTTGACTCCATTAGCCTATATAGGCTTGTAATTCGTTAATTGGCACATACGGTTAAATGCAAACAGCAAACACCGTCTTTCAGTATCCAAATTAATATTATAACAAGATCTATTTAATTATGATTATTTATAGTTCTCATAATATTAAATGTAAATGCACAAAAACTCCATATAATGCAAGAAATAAAAAAACGAAAAAATGACTTTAAAATTTAAAAAATTACCTAAAAATATGAAATATGGGAATAAAAGACCATAAAATGGTCTAAAATTACCAAATAATGGCTTTGGATTCTAAAAATGACCTAAAATGAAAAATTGGATAAAATGACCTTAAAAATTGCCATTTTTGTAATCTAGGAGTCATGATCAGAATACCTGCACTAGTGGGCGTCGTCCATGATGTACCAGTTAAAAGATGACATGTCATCAAAATCTGGGCACTGGTAATAACCCTGTAAATTGCAATCCACTGCACCATTCATTTATGAGATATCTAAATTTAAAATCATTATTATTTGTCTATCTATCTTTACCTTAGTTTTATCTCTCCCTTTTAGGGACAGTTAAGCAACCAATGCCGCCCGGGCCTTACAGGGCAATGCATTTTAAGGATGCACGCGCAATGCGCAGGTCTAAGGTTAACTGTGACGGACCACATTTCACTGGACAAACAGTGCATGTCTGTGTTTCGCTTTTTCTGTGGAGGCCTAGATCTGATTTTCATATCGCTAAGAAAACGTTAGAAAGTAACAGGTCTTCAAAATGCATCCTCAATTATTATGACATACCGCAAATTGTGTTGTTAACACCTACAAGTGACACATTAAATGTCAGGCTCTGAAGCTTCCGTTTTCAGTGCATACAATAGGTCGTAAAATCATTTAGTAGGCTCCGTGTACAAGCTTTGTAAATGCGTGTTAGTCATATTCTACATATGTAAATTTAATAAAAGATAACATAAGATTATTAGATATTATTATAGGCTAGGATAAAAATTCCTCTGACACTGGGATTTGAATCCAGGACCTTTGGCTACTCGTGCCGATGCTCTACCAACTGAGCTAAGCCAGAGTTCACTTCACAGCGCCAGATGGAACCTCTCTCCTATGACTGATTGCCCTTAATTGTCTACCTCACTGACAGACAAGTCATGTCATAGGCAGTACTGTGAGGCACACTAATTAGTGATTTTTGTGACCGGGTTTCCACTGTTATTGTACAGGTAGGGGGGGAAAAAGCGGTCCTACTAAAATATCTAAGTTGCCGATATGAGCCACTGCGCATTCTCAGGATAGCAGGGAATGTATTTATCGACTATTGACTTAGCCCATTTCGAAACCCAGAATATGGTTTCTAATCGTATTGTTTTATAATTGAATATATTAATTATTAATATTATTACAAAATACTAACAAAAATTATATTATATTCATAGGGGCCGTATTTTTTGGTAACAACGATAAGCGCGAAATTTTATAAAACAACCTCCCTTAGCTATATTTAGCTTTTATATGCTTAAACTACCAATATGAACGAAATTGAATCCACGAAATATCGCGAAATTTACTTGATTCCGCGAAATGTGTCTATAAGCGCGAAATATGCCCCTTCTGTCCGTAAAGTGAGAAATGAGCACGAAAATGTGCCTTAAAATCACAATATTGTGTTTTGGTGTACTGTATTTTTTATTTCTTAGCAGCATGCTTTTTTTCTTCTGTTCCTGTGGCTGTCGAAGATTTACCGAACTATCGATATTTGTGATCGATTACAAAGATTGCAGAATTTACGCAAAGATTGTCTGTGACCTGGTTTTTACTGTTGAGTACACTCCTTTCGTGCTATGTCTTTGCCAAGTTAGCGATGCCTATGATCGATTACAGCAGAAGAGTGTAGAATGTTTGTTACTTGTATTCAACAGATTTCGTCTTTTATCCACAGTGGTATGGTTGGCACTTCAGTTTGCAAATGGCTATCTGATGGTGTTTAGTAGAAATTACGATAATATTTCTCGTCATTATATTTGAATAATAACTCTAATCATGCCTAAATCGAAAGTTACTTCAGTTCATACAAGGGCAGAAGAATATAGAAATGGGAGGGGGTGTTAGTTCATGTAAATAAAGAAGTAAAGTTTATCATTGCTCAATGTTCCCAATATATTAGCCTATAAGTAATTTATTTCACGAAATACCCACCGAAATAGAAGGAAGTTAACACCGAAATCAGCCATTTTATTTCACCAATAAATCAGGGTCCTATATATTCAGCTACAAGAGTCGGTCCGCTTTTTTCCCCCTACCTGTACAGTAACATTCAAGATAGATATATGCATATGCATTCATGAACCATTCTCCTATAATAATATCATGTAATGTCCAACAGAGACAATAATACCCTGTCTTGCTTAAGTCAAAATACATTTTATTAGCATTAAACCATTCCTTCGGCTCCTGCATATATTATGTATCAAACATTTGTAATATTTATATGGACGATATTTTAAATAAATGTTAGATTTTAGTGGATCCAGGAATCATAATAAAGAAAAATGTTTATATTAACACCCTGCTGTTCGCGGATGATCAAATATTAATACACGAAAATGAAGACAAATTACAAAAATCATTATGTGTCTTAAATAATATTATACAAAATTACAATTTTAAAATATCAAAGGAAAAACAAAAATAATGTCTTTTAAGGGACACTATCCAGTAAGATAAAAAATCGTCTTAGAAAATGAAATTTTAGAACAAGTATCGAATTTCAAATATTTAGGATGCAACATAAGTTTTAAATACAACACAGACATAGAAGAAAAAGTAAACAAGTTCAGAATGATATGTGAGACAATACAAAGAACTTTTAAAAACAGAGTAAGAAAAAATACAAAAATGAAAATGTATAAAGTAATGGCAATACCAACACTGTTATATGGAAGCGAGACCTGGGTACCAACACAAAAGGATCTAAATAAAATACAGGCATCAGAAATGAAATTTTTAAGAGGTGTTAAAGGCTGCACAATATTAGGCAAATTTAAAAAATGAAGATATCAGGAAAGAATTAGAAATTAAGCCAATAATAAATAAAATATCAGAACGTAGGCAACAATGGCATGAACATATTTTAAGGATGGAAGATAGTAGATATCCAAACGCATTATTAAACTACAGCCCAAAAGGAAGGAGAGAAAGAGGACGACCCAGGAGACGCTGGAGAAACTAATGAAGCCTTAACGGGCAAAATGCCCAAACCGTGGAGTGAAGATGATGATGACCAGGGCCCGGATTCTAATGACATGTCATCTTTTTGTTGATGCTGCATAGACATTGCCAACTTGTGGATAAATCCTAATCATGGACTCTAGATTATAGAAATGCATTTTTATTACGTCATTTTTTGTCATTTTATGCAATTTTATATTTTTAAGGCATTAATTTCAATTTTAGGTCATTATTTTGTCATTTTCATGTCATTTTCTTCCTTATTTAGTCATTTTCATGTATTTACATTGAGTGTATTAACTTTTTTTCGTCGCTAGCGGTGCTGTCTTTGAAGTGTTGTTTGTTTAATGCAAGAAGTAAAAATTCGGCGTTAAAGTGTTGACATGTCTCAGTCGGAAATGAGAATCAAAGAAACGCCAAAACTTTGTATTATATTACTATTGTTATTAGATTGACTTGGCACCAGAGTCTGCCACCGGCTTGAATTTTGAGAGTGTAAACAACAATATAATCCGGCAGACCACAAGTGGATGTGCCGAATTTTGGCTCACCAGTGCCTCAGTGCCAGTATAAATTTCCGTGAGAAAAGAATATTCACAACATTACAGTTATTTACAGTTTTTACAATTATGTACAAACTAGTCTATTACTTTGTGCGTAAAATAATAATTTTTTATAAATAAAATATCAGTTTTAGGTCATTTTTTATTAAGTCATTTTCTTTAAAATCTAGGGTCATTTTATAGGTCTTATTTCAAACAATTTTAGGTCATCAGAATCCGGGCCCTGGTTATAACGTTTCGCGATACGATACAACTTCTCTAACCCACGTGTTTTCAAGGTGTTTACTAGAACTCGGCGCGTGGGAAAGGTTTTAGTTGGCTCATTATTCATGACTTCAGGCCACTTGTTACGTATGCAAATGCCTGAAGCAAGCAGAGCTATACAGTGCATTCATGTGATGAGTTACGCCCTTCTTGCAGTCACCACACCCTAACACTATGGACCATTACAACACTTTCTGCGCATCTCAAACCGCATGTCTGGCATTTACCTCAATTCTACCAACAAAAACGCGCAAATTTCTCTTTCCGACCTCCAAACGCGTAGGAATGCGGGGAATATTTAGAGTTGACAAGTCTCCAAAATATCCTCGATAAATTCTTGGCACGGTCAAGGGAAGCAGACTGGGCTCTCACTTTTTCTAGGCAATTGGTTCATGGATCGTAGGCTTTTTAATACGAGACTCTGCGGTTCTTCACCTCAAAATAGTATACAGCCGTTATCTTATGTTATACTACGAGGGTCGTCCATAAAGTAAGATTCCCTGAGGCCATTTACAGAAACAAAACACAATTTCATGGAAATATTTACTGTAACAGATACAGCAAGTGTTCAGCTATTTTTAAACATACTCGCCACCGGAATTGAGACATTTTTCATTCCGTGGGACCAACGTTTGAATACTTGTGTCAGATAAGTCTGCCACCTGGGATTTGAACCATTGTGTGGCAACCGTGTCCGCCTCTTTGTAAATCTCTGTCATTTCTTGAGGTGTAGGAAAAGATGGAAATCAATGGAAACGAGATCCGGGCTGTAGGGTGAATGTTTCAACACCTCCTAGTCGAACTTCTGCAGGAGACTTGCTGGGAGGTGTTTAAACATCCACCCTACAGACCTGACTTCGCTCCCAGTGATTTCCATCTTTTCCTGCACCTCAAGAAATGACAGGGAATAACAGAAAATGACAGAGAGGAGGAGATGTTTGTCACACAGTGGTACAAATCCCCGTCGGCAGATTTGTATGACGCAGGTATTCAAACGTTGCTTCTACGATATGACAAACGTTTCAATTCCGGTAGCAAATATGTTGAATAATAGCTGAATACTTGCTGTATCTATTGGAATATATACGTCCACGAAATTGTGTTTTGTTTCTGTAAACGGCCCCAGGGAAACTTACTTTATGGACGCGCCTCGTATTTTCGAGAACGAAGTTGTAATGTATTGCCCAAAATTACGTGAGTGTTACCTAATCCATCAGTTTTTTTTTAAGAAATTAAATATATATTTTTAGAAAGGCATAACAGAAATCTGAATGTTCAAGCAAATCCGCTGCAAGTGCTATTACAAGACTATATACCGGTACAAGAAAGTTCGAACTGATGCTCTTGGGGGGGGGGTTTATTTTACTAACCTAGGATCTCTAGAACCTGGTTATGATGCTGCCGTAGAAAGTGCTTTAAATCATAAAAGCAGAATGAAAGATGTTGGAGCACAGATAGCAGGAAGAAGTCACAAAAAGCTGCGAACAGAATCCTAAAAATAAAATAGACTCTTCCAAACATAGCTTTTGGCAAGTTAGTTATAATTATATGTAGCTACAGGTGCGTGATTTGAATTCCAGTGGACTGTAGTGCTGAGAACGGCTCTACGCTCCATTACAGCTTCCAGTCCATTAAGTACCAGAGTACTTCCCCATGGATGGCATCATTATCATCATCATCCATCTCCTCTTAGGTGACGCTTTTCCTGAACCAGGGCATAATGCGAATATCCGCTAACATTAATACATGTTCAATTCCATAGGCAGGCCAAATTCCATATGTGACTGAAATCACCATAAATTCTCATGTGAGGTAGCCGAGATGGTAAAGTCTTGGACTCGCATTAGGGAGGCCCCAGGTTCAAACCCCGTGGCCGCAGAATTCGACATAGGTTTTTTTTTCATGGTTTCCCCAGTCGTAAGGGCAAATGCCGAATTGGATATTTACATACCATGAATCATCCTCACCATTTCATCCTGTATCATAGCCATTTAAATTAACATCAGTTGAAATTTACTCCATAAGAGAAACAATTGACAATCAATAGTATCATGGCCTACCCTATTGTATAAACACGAACTTCTGAAATGGCCTCGCAGCTAAAATGAGTATAAACACAACTGTAAAAAAAACACATGCGACATTTTCGGAATTTTTCTGGGAGAATTTGAAGACATGAGATGCATTTACAATGACTGTTTAATAAATAATTTTTAATATAAATTTTTAGTAAACATATTGTAACTGAATTATTTAAATACTATTTTGCACTGAAACAATACTATTAAAACGCATTCGGGAGGTCCCAGGTTCAAATCCCTTGGCAGGCCAATTTGACAATGGCTTTTTTTCCCCCATGGTTTCCCCATGCAAATGCCGAATAGGATATTTACACACGATGAATCATCCTCACCATTTCATCTTGTATCATATCCATTTAAATAAATATCAGTTAAAATTTACTCCATAAAATACACCAATAATAGAAGTAATTGACAGTCAATAGTTCCATGGCCTGTTTTGACACAGTACTCGAACTCCTGATATGGCCTCGTAGCTAAAATGAGTATAAACACAGCTGAATTAATTAAAAAAGAACTTTTAAAATACGTTAGTGGCATATAATCAACGTGGTTGTTGCCTGCGAACAAAACACGTTCATAAGTATTGTTTGCTGACATATAGATGACATTTATTGTAAAGCTGTATTCTGAACAGATGTAAGCGTAGGCCTAATGCACTTAATTTATACAGTAAATCTTAATAAAATCGTTTAATTTAACCCATAGATTCATAATGTAGGCCTATCCCAATGAATTCAGTAAAGGTAAAGTGATCCCTATACAGGCCATGGAGGCCCAGAGGATTCCAGGAGGTTGAGGCTCCCAGATTTTGGACATTCGGCACATGAAGGTGGTAAGGTTGTCAGCCTTACGCACCGGCCGCCTTTACCCCCAGGAGTGCTCCTGGTACTCATTTCTGTTAGAGGCTGAGTCAACCCCAGGGCCATAGTGCCACCAGAAGGATTAGGCCAATCGAAAAACTCCAACGACCTCATCGGGAATCGAACCCACTACCTTCCGGTTTGTAGCGCAGCGCCTCAACCACTACGCTACGGCGTACACCAAGGAATTCAGTAGTGTGTCTTACATTTCTAATGAAATAATGGGAAAGAAATTCAAAGAAAATGCTTAATTGCACGTAAAATTACAGAATAAATCAGAAGTAAAAAACTATGGGATAATCATTGTTTTAACTGTTTTCTTAGCAGTCCGTTACGCGTTTGTATTTTGGGTGAGGTTCTCATTGTATTAGCTAATCTACGTTCTTCAATCTGTCATCTCTAGGGGCCGTATTTTTTGGTAACAACAATAAGCGTGAAATTTTATGAAACAATCTCCCTTAGCTATATTTAGCTTTTATATGCTTAAAATACCAATATGAACCAAATTGAATCCACGAAATATCGCGAAATTTACTCGATTCCGCGAAATGTGTCTATAAGCGCGAAATATGCCCCCTCCGTCCATAAAGTGAGAAATCAGCACGAAAATGTGCCTTAAAATCACAATATTGTGTTTTGGTGTAGGGCCTACTGTATTTTTATTTCTTAGCAGCATGCTTTTTTTCTGCTGTTTCTATGGCTGTCGAAGATTTACCGATATATCGATATTTGTGATCGATCACAAAGATTGAAGAATTTACGCCAAGATTGTCTGTGACCTGGTTTGTACTGTTGAGTACACTCCTTTCCTGCTATCTCTTTGCCAAGTTAGCGATGCCTATGATCGATTACAGCAGATTTCGCATTTTATCCACAGTGGTATGGTTGGCACTTCTGTTTGAAAATGGCTATCTGATGGTGTTTAGTAGAAATTACGATAATATTTCTCGTCATTAAATTTAACATTAACTCTAATCATGCCTAAATCGAAAGTTACTTCAGTTCATACAAGGGCAGAAGAATGTGGAAATGGGGGGTGTATTAGTTCATGTAAATAAAGAAGCAAAGTTTATCATTGCGCAATGTTCCCAATGTAGTATAAGTAATTTATTTTACGAAATACCCACCGAAATATAACGAAGTTAACACCGAAATTAGCCATTTTATTTCACCAATAAATCAGGGCCCTAGTCATCTCTCTTTCTTATGTATTATTACAAGCAAATTGAAATCTACTGTAGCTAAAATATACTTTTATATAATTTTTTTCCTCATTTCACTGATGCTGGTGAGTGAACACAGTGATCCTGAATGATGATTACACCCCAAAATTATTAATTAGGACTTTGAAAACGACAAAAGAAATTAGATACGATTTTAGAAATCATAGTAAAATATGATTAGTTGATTACTGAGAATAATCATTGAAAGTGAAATGTAATGATCGTGTAATGTACTTAGAGAATTTTTAATTATGTTAAGGATAATCTTTTGTAGGCACATACCGTGAAAAACAAAGACAAATGAAAGACAGATTCTAATTATGCAAGTGTTTGATAGTTTTCTTATCATCTTACACCATTTTTCATCCTTTAAAGTGTGTGGAAAATGTGAGGTGAATGTTGGCACTCAGTTATAAGTAGACTGGGATTTTAGGCTCTAAAAAAAATTGGTATTAGGCACCTAACATAGGCTTTTAAAACAAATAAATAGGCTTTTAAAAGATAAACTAGGCACTTTAAAAATGTGTAAATAGAAAATAGATTTTAAAATACTACAATATGCTCTTAAACTGTAACGTGATCTTTTTTTACTGAAAGAAACGTGGTATACCTATTCTTAACAGAAATAATTGCAAAATTAAAACAGAATTAAAAATACATTTATCGAAAACAGTTTTGGTTAATATGACCTTTCTTACTATATACCTGCTATTTGTTGTTTTGAGCTAATCCTGCCCCATCAGTCAGCATTCCTTTGGCGACAATTGTTTGAGAAAAATCAAGTTTTTGTGAAAAACCCACCCTCTGCTGTTCTGCTCTTCACTCAGAGATGTTCATTAAAGTGATTGTGAAAGTTACAGAAGTTGGGTTTTATTTTAAATGTACAGAATAGGCATTTTAGGCACTAAAATAGTAAAAAAAAAGGCTCCAAAGGTCCAAATAGGCATTTTAGGGCACTATAAAACTCTATAAATGTAAGTGATTTATCATGAAACATCCACATATTTAAAAAATTTCATGTTGTTTCATAAGGAACAAAATAGGCATTTGCCTTAAAATCCCAGGTCTAGTTATAAGCTGTTAAGTGTTAATCTCCGGTCGAACCTGTATGAGACAGATCCTTAATCACCTGACCATTTTGCTCTGGAATCCAATCAGGTGTGATGTCATGGAAACATTTGAATGCTACGGTGTTACCTTAACGTGTTTCATAAATAAAAACAAACGCAATGTCGCGCTGTGATCGAGGACACTTCGTCGGCTGAGTATTGGATATGATATAGTAACGCCACTGTTTGCAACAAAAATGAAATAATGCGTATTTTTAACAACTACATGAAACATTTCAATAATTTTGGAGTATGGTGTATATTGTAAACTAACGAATAACAATCTAATTTTCTTAAATGCACTTACTTTAAGAATCTATTCTGTAGTCTTTCTAAGCCATCAATGAGCTTTTCACCTCCTTTGCCTCCTTACCATAGTGCTATATGTATAGAGGAAGCATTCTATTCGACCCTGAAATTCGAAGTTGAGTTTTTAACATAAATACACGTTTTGAGGTACCTTAAATTCAAAAATACTATTTTCATAAACATTTCCGTGTGTTTGTATGTCTGTGAACAGCCTTGCTCCAGAACATAAAATCGTACGAAAACAAAATGTTGTACTTGCGTTAGGTACCTTCTGAGGATGTGATAGGAAGATTGGCGAAGACTTTCTCTTACTTTTGATGCCATTTTATATCAAGAAAATTTCGATTTTCGCGACTCTTTCGAAAACGTCTCTAACGAATTTGTTTAAATTTTGTAGGCTACATGACGTGCTTATAAGAGCATTTTTTTTTTCTAAAAAATTATCTGAAGTGTAGTTATAAGCCTCCACTGTTTGTAAAAACTCAGTCTTGCCTCGTGAACAATAAAGCTTTGTATCAGGTTGAAACAACTGAATGCGCGCTCTTTCGATACGGCCTATTATTCTATATCAGAATGTGAAGCGAGAAAGGTGTATTGCCCATGCTTAGGGTGAAGAAAGTTAATATGAGTGCATTATCGTATTTTATTTGGGTTGTGTATCCTTTGGGGAAGCGATGCGATGAGGTAAAGACATTATCTTCACATTTACAACCAATTTACATTAAGAGATTGGCATACATATTATATTATACTAAAAAGGAAAACATTTATTTGTGCAGAGGAAGTTATGTGTTTCAGCTAAGATTTTTGTCACTGCATATAATTGAGGCATATGGAAGAAGAAGAGTACAAGTAGGGGGAAAAAAGTGGACCGACTAAAATACCTAAGTTCCTGATATGAGCCACTGCGCATGCCAAGCGGCATTCACAGGATAGCAGGGAATGTATTGAAATTTGTTCTACAGCCGATAAATTGCTTGAATTGAGAAATAATTTCACGTAATTTGCATTGCTTATGAAAACAAACGTTTCCGTTACATCTCTTACATTTATTTACGTATCACAAGGCTCTGAAATCAGCTACAAGAGTCGGCCCGCTTTTTTTTCCCCCTACCTGTACATGAAGTCATGTGAGTGTTTCACATAAGATTTATTTTTAAATAGTCCCTATTTGAATTTATAAAAAATCTGGGCCTCTGTTGGTTTTTATGACAATAGATCGTCAAATTGAACTCTATTAGATAGAGATAGAGATTTATTTGCCAGAGACATGAAAGTGTATAGCAACGTCAAAGTAATATATGCACATACAAAGTTTGATAAAATAGTGCTTCATACTCATCCAACGTATACATAGGATTTGAGATCAATGTTGATCTTACTGTCTTCTTTAATATTGTGAGAAAGCCTAGTATATATATTTAAAGATATAACATCAGACTATTTTGTGTTTTAGTATATTTTCATTTAGAAACATATATGTGAGAACTACAGTATTTCTCGTGGAGTAGCTATGAATTGTAGAACAAAGAGTGTACTTATCAATGTTGTAATATTATTGTTGTACATTGTTAAAACTATCATTAAGAAACCATAGCATCATTATGTGTGGACAGAGGTTCATAGACATCGCAGAAAAAAGTTCAAGTGCATTGTGTTGTGGTATCATCTGGTAAACACATATGGGATCGGCCCAGCCCTGGTTGATAATGACATGATGGTCTCGCTCCATCAGCCACCTGACGTTCAACACAAACAGAATGGCTTTCGTTCAGGCAGGTGCACGCCATCTGCCGCCGCCGGCTCATCCCCCGAGGCTCAGGTGAGCACGCACACGTGTCGAGGCGACGTCGCGACGCCCTTCTCTCCCGTTACCGGAACTCCCGATTACTCAGCCCGCTACACACACACACGCAGTTAGTGCCAATTAAAATCTCGCCAAGCCCCTCCAAGCTTGCTACCGTTGAATTCAGTCAGCAGTTCGCACTGTGTTGGATAAGGTTATACTTGCTTTTACTGCTACTTCTGTAAGTTTATTATTATTATTATTATTATTATTATTATTATTATTATTATTATTATTATTATTATTATTATTGCATATTTATTTCAGTTTTCTGAAAATTTCAGCTATTTTCTCATATCCTAACTTATCGAAGTTGTCCAATTGTGAACGTTAGGCTGTAAATATTTTAAATACCCTGTATCGAAAAAAACTTAAGTCAAATTTAAAAGAAAAGGCTCATGTATTTAAATAAAGCTGATAAATAAAACTGTGAACTACATATAAACCTGAAGATATATGTAAATTATATAATTCTAAAATACTAGAAAAATTATAAAAATAAGTTAATTATTTTAGCAAACATAATTTACTGAGTGATAGACAGTTGGGTTTTATATCTACATTTTCAACAAATGTTGCAATCTTCAATGCAACTACTAGAATTATACATGAATTTGACATTGGAAATAAATATATTAGTATATTTTTGGGCTTGCAAAAAGCTTTTGATACTGTAGATCTTAAACTTCTGGTAAATTATATTCATATTCATTATATTCATTGGGTATTAAAAGCATAAAATTTGTGTGTGCCCCTACATTCGTAATTCCGATAGTCAAATATTTAGGCATTATAACTGATCAATACTTACTAATCGACAAACAAATTACATATTTAATTAATTAATTAATTAATATTTTCCGAATTTAACGTACACAGCGTGTATAAAACTTATAGATATATTTTATTAAGTTAAATTAATAGAAATTAAAGCTTTATATCACATCCACATCCCTACACATACGATACAGGACGAAACCAAACAAATCCTTAAACGTTTTATGTCTGCAGATCTAAAACACAGCTCTACTTTTGGTCCCAGATTATGCAATTCCATTGTAAAAATAACCCTGTAGACTTTCAACAATTACAAATTTCAAGAAAATATATCAAGGTTATTATAAACCGTAACTTAATGTGTATTTTTTATGTTTCTCTTCTTTTTAAGATTTCCTTCCAATTATTACTATTATATCATTACAATGGATTGTATTTTTATTTAATATATTTGTATCTATTTCTGAACTGCCTCCGACCACGAGCAAGTACTCATGATATGGAAAAATTGTACACAAATGTTTCATATGTAACATTTATTTTTAAAAAATAAACTAACTTTCGATGTAAAACTTTGTTCCAAATTTATATGAAAATTCTTCAAATTTATATCAGCCTATCCCCTTAATAATTAGGCATTATATTTACTTAGGCTAACAGTTAAATGTTCTCACAGCATTAGTTGTTTTACAGTCTCTTGCCTGCACACACATGCCAGATAACTGCAAAATAACAGCATCTTTATCTGTACGCGGGGATCACTTTACAGCATGTAACAGTATAATGGATTTATCTCGGAATCTCAGTCAGTGAAGCTGATATAAAGTCAGTTTTTATAAAGCAGTAATGGCGGCAGATGGCGCGGAAGTGATGGCACTTGTTTCGTAACCAGGCAACAGGTGAGAGACGATAGAAAGTTACCAAGCGGATTATGAAACTACCGGTAAATGCCGGGGATAATACTGCTCGGGATGGTTATTAATATAAACAAAAAACATCCAGGAAATATATATAAATAGAAAGGTGTATAATTCCCAGCAAATCTTGAGCTTATATCTTATGGAACAATTAGCAAATGACTCCGATTATTTTCTAACCACTGATAGTCATGATATTTTGTTGTTAAGTGAAGAACTTTAACTCTGGTGTTATTTTGTCAGATATCTAGTCCAATCATCCGGATTAACTGGGACCGAACCCGATCCGGAAAATCAAATATCCGGATAGTTGGATAAATCATGAAAAAAGTTATTTCTTAAAAAAAAAAATCGTACAGCACTGTACATACAAAAAGTGTCACATCTTAAACACATTTGCCAGAGGCCAGTTGTTTTGCTGACAAACTGTCGACTTTGTGGGCTAAAGGTTTTGCTTCTTTGCAAATAATCGATCTTGAATAAGGGTTTTCAAATGTTCGTTGCTGCAAAAACCACTTGAACATGGCCTCAATGAAATTTGTTTACTGTAACAAAAATAATGTAAACTGTAATTTTTCTAATTTTGACATTCAAATGTGTCACTCCAAGAAGAATAGTAATAAATATACTTATTTAATGTCTGAATTTAACTGAACTAGAATGTTAGAAACATGGTTATTTCTTGTAATGCATAGTTATATGTATTTAAATCTTGGCAGTAAATTATCGCGAGAAGTAAAAGTCTTCATAAGAGTACACACAACACCTAAGATTTATTTTTATTGCCCGTACTAAATGATGTTTGATGAGATTGAAAAACACATGACATTAACAAACTTAACTTATCTGACATTTGCAAAAACTCACAAGTACATTACGATTTTCTAAGAATAAAAGAAAAAACTTTCAAATGACGGCTGTATTAATGCTTTAGTCGCCAGTCTTGTTTGTATGTGCGACATAATAATGGTCAAAAGCTATAAGAAGAGTGAAAGCTACATAAGCTAGTCTGTTGTAAATTTAGGCCTATGTTTTTACTTTCCAGCCTGGCGAAAGCATTGCGAATTGGCAGACAAATTTACGAATTACGCGGTGGTAAAGTCACGGATTCACATTCGGAAGAACGCGTCTTCAGAGTATGTATCAGCTCAATCTGACGGATTGTCCCGGCTCACCGAGGCGAATGCCGGCCTGGATTTTACTGAACGTTGACTTCAAGAGCCCATACGATTAATGTATGCAGATTAAAAAATAACCTTTTCTCCTAAATATCATAGGAAAACAGTTTATGCCATTTGCAAGATGAAGTATGCTAAGATGACAAAACAAACAAACAAACAAAAAATTATACCGATATACAAACATAAAGCGGGTTATGTCAATTTCTACAAATTTATTGTTTGTAGGGATTTTATTCGTGAATTCCTAAAATTTGAAACGTGGATTAAAAGGACAAAAGACACACTATGTTCTAATCAATAAAAAAGCTGTTCTTGAAAAAGCACCCAGAAAAGAAACATTAAGAAGTGCAGTCAATATATGAAAACAGAAACCATCGCATATGCGAATAACAAGCTTTCATAAAATGTATAACGTAGGCCATGGTCCTTTAATTAGTACAGAATAGAATAAGAAGGAACAAAACACAACAATCCAGACTTAACCTCCAAATCAATCACCAATGGACAGAATTTACACAAGAATAACACCGTACAAAAACAAATAATTTAAAGATAGCAATCACATACACTTGTGGCGAGTTTCTAGATAAATGTCCTCTGGGTAAATATGAAAATGACAGAAAAAATGTTCCTACAAACTCCGGCTAGATCTTTCCAAGGGTAAATCGTCGGGTTAATTTATCCTTTCATGGATGGCTGGATAAAATTTAACCTCTTTGTAGGATCAATAATAATTTAAACAATGGGAATCAAAGCCTTCTGAATTAAATTAACTGTACAACTCCAAGGCCTTGCTCATTATATCATTGTGGGTGAAATGAAACTAATTTGCCCATGGTTAATTTACTCATAGGTATTTCACGAGTTTATAGAAACCGGGCATAAAGAACTAATATTAGTGAAAAGATTTTACGTGTACTGTACGTATCTTTATGAAACGAGGTTTTGTTAACTAATAAATAATATTACGAGTTCTAGTATTATTATCGAGTTCTATGAAACAGAAAACTAGGGTACTGGTCACTCTTTGCGAACGTCACTTTCATGTGTTTCCCTGGCTTGATTTAGAATTAATCACGCCATCATTAAAGTACTTTCCACTGTTGTGAGCTCCGAAAGTGAAGGGAACTCCTTGTGTGCCTAACTCAGTAGTCAGCTACTGAAATAAATTACTTCCACCGCAACGTTTATACAGAAACTATTAGGTTAAAGGTGAAAGTGCTGTAGGAATTCTCTTAAGAGTCCATCTACCAAGCAAAAGATAAAAAACTGACGCGAAACTGACTCCCTGATGCCCGGTTTCTATAAACTCGTGAAATACCGATGGGTAAATTATCCATGGGCAAATTAGTTCCATTTCACCCACAATGATATAATGAGCAAGGCCTTGGAGTTGTAAAGTTAATTTAATTCAGAAGGCTTTGATTTTCAATGTTTAATTTATTATTGATCCTACAAAGAGGTTAAATTTTATCCAGCCATCCATGAAAGGATAAATTAACACGACGATTTACCCTTGGAAAGATCTAGCCCGAGTTTGTAGGAACATTTTTTCTGTCATTTTCATATTTACCCAGAGGACATTTATCTAGAAACTCGCCACAAGTGTGATTGCTATCTTTAAATTATTTGTGTTTGTGTGGTGTTATTCTTGTGTAAATTCTGTCCATTGGATAATTTACCCATAGGTATTTCGCGAATTTATAGAAACCGGGCATTGAGGAGACCAACTTGTGAAATTTGTAAGTTCAACATTATTCAAACGATTTTTTTACCTGATGCTGGAAGCATATTTTGCCATATCTTTCATAGCTATAATTTATTGCACTTTCAGGGAAAAAAGTTTGTGATCTTAATGGGTTAGATGACAACAGATCCTTGAGATGAAGTTTTAAAATTCTCGGAACCAAATTGCAGATTCTCGGAACTAAATTGCCGGGATTTGAACCTGGGACCTCTCGAATGCAAATAGGTGTTGTTGGATGTGTACGGAAATACAAGTACAAATATTACATTAGATACATCGATAAACGTAAAGTTGGCCAAATGTAGAGAGTAATTATTACATATTATTAAATACTATTGAACTTCTTTTTTAATCTTTCTTCAACATTACAATCTGTTCTACAATGAACAATAAGTAATAATGATACAAGAATAAACATGTTACAAATATAGCCCAGTGGCTAATATTTGCATAATATAACAAATCTGTTTGACATTTAATTAAATTTGTAGATCAAGTCCAAAACTCTATTTCTATTGAGCCTACACGTGTTTGTCCCATTGTTCAGGAGATTCACTGCATAGACCTATGAATTGGGTACTATTGAAATGAATATTATATAAACTTAATTAATATAGACTATGAGAAAGATAGACTATTTAGTACTATGTATATGTGGTTAACTGCGATTTGAAAGTTGAAACTGAGGAAGAATTACTGAAAATTCACAGAAATAAGTAAGAGGATGAGAATAAAAGTCGAAAAAGACATGTTATTGTCGGACAACGTGACCAGACCAGTATATAATATTGTTTTTCACATGTTAAAAGTACACATTAGTTGGAAACTAAAATATACAACGATGTGTAACCAGCTTTGAGTGTAGAGCGAAGGCTAGCGTGTTCTTTGAGCTATGATTACTCCTCCCTAGTGGTTTTTTAGCAGCAGGTGCTGGGGTCTGGAATCTGCTCCAGCTCCAGCCAAGGACGACCAATACTCCTCCAGTCTCACTCCGGAAATCAGTTCAACTCTTTCTCTTTGTCTCAGGTTTCAATCTCCAAGCTTCATCTGTGCTCCATTCTCAAAGGACCAGGTTTTCGTTTTGATTATTTTGTTTTATTTTTTGTACTTGCTACTTTCTCTACCCGCACTGCAGGTAGGCCTACTGTTAGTAGCGTAGAGGAAACATTACAGCCACCAACTTTTGGACATAAAAGTAAGGGACATTGGGCCACGGCATTTTTTTTACTTCAGCAGTGTTTCTACTCCTTTTAGTGTGAGGCCGTATCAGGAGTAGGGGATCTGTGTCTATACAGTAGGGTAGGCCATGGAACTATTGATTGTTAATGGTTTCAATTGGTGTATTTTATGGAGTAAATTACAATTGATAGACCACGTGGAAGACCTAGACGTAGGTGGGAGGATAATATTAGGATAGACTTAAGCGAAGTAGGATTTGCGAGCGATGACTGGATAGAATTAGCACAGAATAGGGTTGAATGGCGGGCTCAGGTAAGCGCGGCAATGAACCTTCGGGTTCCATAAAATATATAATATTCCTTTAGTTTGTTGAGGGATTGTCTATTGCCATGGAGTAAGTTGAGTAAGTAAGATTGTATTAATTTAATTGGATATGATACAGGATGAAATTGTGAGGATGATTCATAGTACCTGTGAACCATTGAACCACTCATAGGCTAATATAGTAATAGACTGCAAGCAACAATTTGTTCAACCAGTAACACAAAGTATTATTTTTCCCCCTTTCCTTTAGGAGTCCATTAACTAATACTCCATAATCAGTTACGAGTTACGAGTGTTTCTGGAAGTTTATACTGATTTGTGGTGAACACCGCGTAGCAAAACTTCTAACGCCTGTCCGTTCAAGTCTTTTTATTTTACACTAGCAAACACTGCATGTCAGTATTGATATCTTCATAAATCAAAAGCTGCAGCTTAACTGTGGCGTGGAACATGTTTTATTGCTTAAGAGAGAAAGTTAGGTAATGCCACCCCCTCGAACTGGTCATCCTGTGAGCTGGGAACATAATTACTACCTCCAGTACAACACAATACAGTTGAATTAGAAACGAAACCCTTAAAAACGAAATTTCGAATGACGTACAGTACTTTGAAATAAAGCCGCAAAACCGAAAATGTGATAATATAATCCGAATCTTTCATCACATTAAAGAGCATTTTTTCAATGTGTCAATATTAATCCGTACGGGATTTTGTAAAAGTGATAACATTACCCGATTGATAACATTATCCGCGATTACATTAAGCGGCATTCACTGTACTATACTGTTCTAGGTACTGTACTATTTAGTGAATTCTAAGAACAGTTACAGTAATGGTCTTCCAACATAAAAACTTGTAGGCAGGATAAAAAATGGAAACAAAGGATGCAAAACAGGTTTTGATAATAAAAATAGCACGCAACCCCACCTTAACAACGTGCAGTGTTTATGACGATTGCCTATTCACGACCTGATGAAATTTCCCTAATATAAACCCTCAGGCGTACATCGTTGACAGGCGTGTTATTATATGCTATTATTTCCAATATTAAGCTTGATGGAAGACACAAAGAAGCTTTATTAAGGAAACTCCTTCGGTCGAAAATTAGACGCGCCTAAAGAGGAAAAAGGGCAAACAAATCTACCGTCAGTTCCAGGAAAAACACATAATTACTACTGTGAAGGTTATTTGAAGATCCATAGGCCTATTCAATTAAATTTCAAAGTACTGTATACCTATGAATTATTAAGTACCAGAATGGTACTTTATGAGATTGTGTGGGGGACGGGAAAATGTCTGTCCGTCTCAACTTGTGTCTGCATGCGCGATAACTCAAAGACGCTTTATCGGATTTTCATGAAACTTGGTATACGCATTTATAACATCCATGGGAAGAAGCCTATTGATAATGGGCCAAATCAGTTGACCAGTACCAGAGTAATGCCCAATTTAGTCCCTATTTTATGGTAATATATTAGAAAGAATTTACAAATGCAAATCAGTTATCATGACAACATTTCGTTTTACATTGTTCATATACGGCTTTCGAAGTTGCAATAGGCCTACAGTTAGCTATGACAAATAACACTATTCCTTCATATACACTTATCAAACTAGACCGTTAAACTGAGCTAGGTTGCCGAGATGGTAACGTCTTGGACTTGCGTTCTAGAGGTCCCTTAGCCGGCCAATTTGACTTTTTTTAAATAGGCCTATATATATTTTTTTTAATGTGAGTGTGCGATTGTCAATATATCACAAATCTATATAGGTCTGCTGATGCTGGACGATATTAATCTGATTTTTTATTTTTTTTTTAACTAGACCTTTGTTCATCCGTAAGCCCTGGTTAATGAATCAATCTGGAGCTTAACTCAGAAATGGATTTGTTTAAAAAACTTAATTTTCTGCATATCATAATTTCAATTATAAATGAATAAGGAAAAGCATTCTGGCACGTTGTTACATCAGTTTACCTGATTTTATTTTCCCTACAGTCAGTATTTATTTTTTTAAATAAATATTTTCATATATTTAAAACAATAAGTTACTACTCATATAAATTAATTTTTAAGGTTTTAATTTCTAATCCTGACACAGGAAAGTATTTCAAAGGAGGAAAGAAATCTCTTTTAACTAAGTCTCAATCAGATAAGACTTGAATGTGGAGTAACAAAGGATAGAAGAGCAAGGAAGATGCGTATTAGTGATTGAAGCCGGGACCGAGAGAAAGCGAGCCGGTGTTACGACAGACAGGTCTGTTAATTACGCAAGTGAGTGAGATGAACATCCGATGCATCCGGATGTAACAACAGGTTATCAGGTTTCGAGCTGAATTCTAATCTACTCCAGTTAGTTGGGGTGCTACAGCCACACCAGATGACATCCTTCTAGACATCACATGTGTTCCATATCCCTCACTCCCTTGCAGGGAAGGAAATTCTCACGATGTACAGACAACACTATCAACATAGGATGCTGTCTTGACCTTTCAGACATAAAGCTGAAAATCTTACTTGAGACACACATTACATTATTCACTGTTAGAGACAAAACAATTGAGTGGGCGGGATATTTTATATGGTCAATAAAGTTAGGAGCCTGAAATGTTGTGAAATAAAATGACCGATTTCCATGTTAATTCCTACTTATTCCGTGAATATTTAGCGATCTGTGTTATTTTACAGACTACCGGTACTGAAATTTGAGATTAAACAAGATTAAGCTAAAATATCGAGGTAAAAAAAAATACAATCAAAAGCATTATAAAACATAGTTTGGCAATGAAAATAACTTCTGGTAAACTGATGTAACAAAGAGCCAGAATGCTTTTGTTTAATAATTGATAATTGCAATTATAATATGCATAAAATAAGTTATTTTTTAATCCAATTCCGAATTAAGCTCCAGATCGATTCATTAAGCAGGTCTTACGGAAGAACAAAGGTCTAATTTGATAAGCATATGTGAAGGAATAGCCTATGTGGGTATTGTTATTTGTCATAGTTCACTGTATTTGCAACTTTCAAAGCCGTATATGAACACTGTAAAACAATATGTTGCCATGAGAACTGAGTTACATTTGATAAATTCTTTATATTATATTATAATAAAATAGGCACTAAATTGGGCATTACTCCGGTACCAGTCAACCGATTTAGTCCGAATCAATAGGCTTCTTCCCATGGGCGTTATAAATGCATATACCAAGTTTCATGAAAATACGATAAAGCGTATTCGAGTTATCGCGAGTACAGAATCATGGACGGACGGACAGACAGATATTTCCAGTCCACCAAACAATCTGGCACTTAATAAAATTTAGTTTCAGTGTTAAAACATAAAACACAATTAATAATAATATGTCTTATGTAGGGAAATTTTCTTTCAATTTTTGGATCCGGGCAATATTTATTCGAACTACAAATATTCTAAGGAGAAGGTAGTTGATAGAAATTCGTGGAAAATCTGTTGTTTGCGTGGGCGGATCTTCAGATTAACAGGTGCGAAGAAAATGAAAGAAACGATGGGCGTCGTGAGGAACGTATTTGTGAAGGACAGAAGTGAAGGGTCCAGCCAAGAGCTCATTAGCTTTGTAATATTCGTCAAAGTGAAGGATTTCCAAGGATTAAAAAAAAAAGTTTTAAAAACTATCTACTTCTTATACAATTCAACGGCCCTAAATAGCGTGCTCACTCGCTTGCCCACTTCGTGAGACATCGGGTATACTCGGCGATGTAAGGCCTAAGTGAAATGAACATAATGAACAAATATTCTAATTTTATTTTTACTTACAATTTTCATAGCTCTGAACCACAAACATTTTTAATAAACTACCAGTGTAAATTCCTTAAACATCCTGGAGTCAATTAATAATGGCGAGCGAAGACGGGGACACCAGCTGTAAAATATTGATGGTTTAACTCTTGAAATATCGCTGATAATAAAAATAAAAAAAACATTCCTTCCCTTGAAACATTATATAATTTCTGAAAATTACACTGAATTTATCAAATAAAATCCACATCATATTCATCTGTCAACAAACAGTTGAGATACAATACGTATTATGTGTTCACAGTTAGCTTTGGAACTGCATAATCGAATCTGAGATCGTTTTCCTAGGCGGCGCTTTCTAATCGTGGAATGTACTCTGAAGCCGGAATTTTAGCTGTTTGATAAATTATTAATGGTTTAGTTTATGAATGATTCGCGTGCAAGTGTTAATAATTATAATGCTTTAATAATTATTATACTCTTAATTTGTAATTTTCCAATAAATTATCGTGGGCGAAGCCGCGGGCACCTGCTAGTGAATATACAGAATCAGAGGAATGTATTATTGTATGCTATCCCTACATAAGTTAGTTTCCGTGCTCGTGCGAATCCACGTGCTTTTCAGTATTTAGGAAAAGAGATAAACACTTGCCAGTAGTTTAAAATAGTTGCAGATAGAAGACATCGGAAGGTCGCCAGGCATGACTCAGTTTCGCTATCTCACTGAACTGTCTAAAATACAATGGGACCGATAGTGCGCTATTTTTAAAATTTTATTTTCACAAGAGGTTACCAGAGAAATCCATCAACAGGTGCTTGGGTTACCAGCAAAGCAATGCAGCAAAGTTCCTTTCTTCATGTTTAAGTTTTAGGCATATATCTGTGGCTTGGTCAGGGGCATATTTAGCTACTTAAGCGCCCCTAGGCAGAGAAAAATATTTTCGCCCCCTTATTTCCACATGAATATACAAAGTAACCTACAATAAGCATTATTGTAACTGAAATAGGCTAATAATAATAGTAATAATAATAATAATAATAATATATAATAATAAATAAGTAAATAAATAAACAGGTGCTTATTGTTGTCAATGTTATTCATTTCTATTTCATTGTGCGTTACATTAGTTTCCTATTTTGAAGAGTTATGAATAAAATGTTTAATATATTAAAAAAACAGTAACAGCTAAAAGCCGCCCCTTCAAATCTGCCGCCCTAGGCTTAAATACGGCACTGGGCTTGGTTCTGAAATTGCCAATGTAAATTTATTGCAAAAATGAGATCTATGCATTATTGAGCTCGGCTAGTCTTTATCTTTCGTATACTAAAAGTGCCAATGTCTGATGATATTAATAGACATAGACTAATACAGAAACCTTAGGGGCCAATGTCGGAAAGTTCTCAGCAAAAAATTTTACTTCTACAATGAATTCAAAAGCAAGTTTTATGACATTGGTTGGCCGTTTTAGAACCAAGCCACAGACATTATATTCACTTTTCCATTTATGCCTATCGGCCTGTTAACAGCTCTTTAAGTGACCCTGCATATACTTGCTAGAGCTCTTACTAGACAAATAACTACACAGACAATTAATTGCAAAGAAGATAATACTGTCAACTGTTACTTGAACTAATAGCCAACTGGAAATTATTCACAGTTATCTGAATTTCAAACGATAAACCATATGCAGACTAATAATTAGGGTTAATTCTTATACTCTAGATACATATATGTACAACATATGTATACGCTTCTCTGATTATCATGCGAACAAAACAGTCGTGAGAAGCAGCCACATGGTTGCACAGCCAGTCTCAAACATGAGAAAATGTTTTCAACTATCTTAATTTTTAATTTTGAGAATTTATAAATTTTGGATTTTGGATTTTTAAATTTTAAACTTTTGGGTTTTTTAAATTTTGGATAAGCCTAATCATTGAGTTGATTGTTTTCTGTGCAGTCCGTTCCGTTACACCTCACTAATTTCGTGACGATTTTGAGCGTTACACTATTTTCGTGACGATTTTCAGCGTTACACAAGCTCTCGATTTACCCCTACCGCGGCTAAAGAAGTTTCAGTTCAAAAACACAAAGCATTGGAAAAAACACATTTTGGGTCCCTTCTAAAGCAGGAAATACTTCGTTCAGTTTCCACAAAAGAAATTATTATTTACTATTTAAATCAAATTCTGGGAATGAGAAGTAGGCGGCAGTCTCTAATGTCTCAGGGTCACAGTTGCACACTTCATAAATATACAAAGCTATCGTCAACAGCATTGCATGTAGTAATACTGATCAATGCGTTTAATGTAATTCTTTACACTATAGTGTTTATTATTATTCCGTTGCCTCACTCAGCCTTCAGTTATAACGGCAAATAGATATTCAGCGATAGAAACTTATAATCATTCAAGCGATTGCAAATAAAAGCTGAAGGACACTGCACAAGAAACCAGTCATTGAAAACACGAAGCTAAGTACCTACTATAAGCATCTATCTCATGCTTATACACTTACAAGGAAATGTTTTTAACTTGCAAATCCATATTTGTGTTAAGAGGTGGAGAAAACACAAGTTTTATTACAGTTCCGTAGATGTAGTCTTTTTGCAAAACATGAACTGCTCAGATAACATTTCCCCCCGTCACCCCCTCCAGTCCTGCAGTCTTGCCATAGGTCATTTTTTGGCAAATTATAGGCCACTTTCGGCATTTGTAGGTCATATTTCAGTTTAGGCAGAGAGGAGCTTTTCCATGTACAAATCGTTACTTTCAAACAACAGACAATCGTTTTATATGAGAATCTCCGCCAAGTGTTCATAGTTCATTTTAATTCAGTTTATTGTAAACACCATGGCAGTTTGTCTTGTAGAATTTTCTTTTCTTTTTAAATGGCACATATTTGCTAGGGGCAATTTGATGGGCAAACCAGTTCAGAAAGAATTGCTTTTTCGCTAAGGGTGCCCAAGTAGTATAAATTTACTTACTTCTTTAGTAACAAAATAACTGTGTTGTATATTGTGAATTTATGTATAACGTACTGCCATCCTTTAAGATGCTTTTACCAATTCATTACTTAAAATAAAACTAATTATAAGTAATAACGATAAATTTATTGGTAATTTTTTTAAAATCTTGTATAATTTGTTATAGTATATTGCGATACAAGTGCCGTAAGGCATGATTACGGATTGAGGAAATAGTTTGAAAACACGAGGCGCTTGCGCCGAGTGTTTTCAATTTTCCGAGATCCGTAATGCGCTTACGGCACGTGTATTGCATGCTATTTTTTGCACGATGATTATTTATATCAATTTAAATATATTAATTGTGATATTACCTGAAAATATTATGTATATACATTCTTGAAGACAGATGTTTATTTCAGAAAGTGATTCGCATGTGTTTGTGGTTATGGGAACCGAATATTTTTCCTGGGGGCCTTGTCTATAAAGGCTTGTATTATGAAGTGTATCGTAATGAATTATGACGTGGCGCAAGCACCGTAGGTAATTTAACCGCATCGCAACGCCCATAGCAACAAGATTGTGTGGGATTGTCAACTTACGATCCACGGCAACAACATTCGTAAGTACCACTAATTAGTTAAGGAGTGCAAAAACTAATTTTAGGTCCTAAATGCATTTTTTTTTTAATTTCTCACTATTTTATGATCATTAAATGCCTTGCCCTAATCATCACTGCCAGATTTATGTCTTTTCTGCAAATTGTTCAGTCCAGTGTTGTGTAACGTGTTTAATAATTCCATCCACTGTGTTAGTGTAGGCTATAATATATCGTTTTACCGACTCTGGTGTAAAATGTATCTCTCTGAAAACACATTGACTCTGGGATTATAAGCGAGCAACAAGTGACCATCAGGATGGGGGATTTTGTAAAACGATTCCTCAAAGTCGAAGGCGTTATGTTTTGGAAAACACTGTACTAATGACGAGGGCTATTGGAGGCTTATAGAAAATATCGTTCCACTATTAATAGCCAACAAGACAATTTTTATTTTATTTACAATTAGAGTAGATAAGTAAATATTGACTCGCTTGTGCTCTTTAGACGCAATTATCTGTCGATTTATGTGTTTACTAACCTATATAGCAGTTCTCACAGTTGAGGAGGAATAGGAAGTGCGATATCGGAATGCACTTGCTGTGCTGAGAGAGGAAACGGGGCGCCATCACTACTGGGTCAGATAATTATGGCTGCATCTGATAGACAAGGTGTCACGTGGAATTCATGACTTCATCTCATGTGCATCCACATCGCTTTGACACTTCATCGCATCGTATGTTAGTGTCTCATCGAGATTACACGTCTGTTTTGTACTTCATCCAACCGTACAGTAGGTAGACAAAGTATTGTGTTCGACCCTGATAATCGATATCAAGTTTTCAGAATAATTTATGAAAACATATACTGTACACCTTTTACAGTTAAAAATCGTTTCTTAATTGTATTCCTCCACTTCCATAAGACCTATTATGGTGAAATGCTATTTAGTTCTACTTAACCCTTAAATTCATAAAGTATCCTACGGTATGCAGTACTGTTCGTGCCATTTTAAGAAGTGGCATCCACAATATAGTAGTTTGTTTTAAATTTGTAATATAATAGTTGAAAATAAATTGAAAAAATAAAATAAAAGTGTGCGTGGAAGCCACGCGACAGAAGTGAAACCTGTTTTTATTTTTTTATTTTTTCAATTTTGGATCAATGGATTTTTTCAGTTTTAAATTGTTGGACTTTTTAATATTGGGTTTAGGATTTTTTTAATTTTTGATTTAAATTTTTGATCTTTCAATTTTTAATTTTGGGATTTTTAATTTTTTAATTATTTGAATTTTTATTTTTTGGATCTTTTAATTTTGGATTTTGGATTTTTTAATTTTAGATTTTTTATTTTGAAATTTTGGATTTTTTTATTTTTTAAATTTTAGATTTCTAGATTTTTTAAATTGAATTTCTTGATTTTTTAAATTTTGGATATTTGGATTTTTTTATTTTTTTAAATTCTGGGTTTTTTAATATTTTAATTTTTGATCTTTAAATTTTTTAATTTTGAAATTTAGAGTTTTTAAATTTTAGATTTTTTAAATTTTTAAATTTTTGGATTTTTTAATTTTGGCTTTTTAGACTTTTTAAATTTTGGATTTTTTTTATTTTGAATTTTTAGATTTTTTAAATTTTGGTTAAGCCTAATCATTGAGTTGATTGTTTTCTGTGCAGTCCGTTTTGAGCGTAACACTAATTTCGTGACGATTTTGAGCGTAACGCAAGCTCTCGATTTACCCCTACCACGGCTAAAGTAGTTTCACTTCAAAAAATTATAATCGATATGTAAGTAAGGTAAAGTGATCCCTATACAGGCCATGGAGGCCCAGAGGGTTCCAGGAGGTTGAGGCTCCCAGATTTTGGACATTCGGAACATGAAGGTGGTAAGATTGTCCATAGGCGTACCGAGGGGGGGGGGGTTTGGGGGTTATTTTGCGTCTTAATTTGTAACATTTTCCAGGGGTGAGCCCCCAGAAGCTTAAAATTTGTTATTTTACATCTTAATTTTTAAAATTTTCCGGGGGAGGGCCCCCGGACCCCCCTCTCCCTAGGGGGTATGGAATACCCCCTAGACCCCGCGGATGTTATAACCCCCCCATATGGTCGGCCTGGTTACGCCTATGAGATTGTCAGCCCTACGCACCGGCCGCCTTCACCCCCAGGATTGCTTCTGGTACTCATTTCTGTTAGAGGCTGAGTCGACCCCAGGGCCATAGTGCCACCAGAAGGATTAGGCCAATTGAAAAATCTCAACGACCTCATCGGGAATCGAACCCGCGACCTTCCGGTTTGTAGCACAGTGCCTCAACCACTACGCTACGGCGTACCCCATACACACACCATTCACACACACTCACTCAGAACAAGGCGAGGATGGGGATGAAGATGATAATGACGGCCAGATGATATCCGGGGACCACAAGGGCCTAAAGTTACCTGACATTTGTCTCACAGGTGAGGGAAAACCCCGGAAAAAACCTCACTTAGGTAACTTGTCCCGACCAGGAATTGAACCCGGGCCCGCTGCGTGAGAGGAGCGAACGCATCCCCTGAAGAAAGCTCTTATGAACTAAATATTAATGGAAGAAGAAGGAAAGTCAGTTAATATTTTAAGGAAAAAAAGAAAACAAAAAAATGCTTTAAAAAATCTCATAGGCTGAATGTACTTTCCCTATTCGAGTGGAGGAAAAAGTGGATTGGCCGGTCTCGGGATTTGAACATGCGAACTCCTATATTTGACTGTTCGACTTACCGCCTCACAAAAAAATATAGGCTAACTAATTAAAAGCAGTTACCATCTTCCTTTGCATGTTCGCCCAGAACCTACAATTAAAATAAGTTCTATGGAGAGAGATTATAATGGGAGGAGACATCCTGCCTTCACACGAAGGATAATAATCCAAGTCAAAAGTGTAAATTACCACAGTCCACTTTACAATCAACAGTCAAATAAGTAAACTTCCATAGCTCACATACAGGGGGGTAATCGAAGGCCCTTGATGCGGGGGGGGGGGGGGGAAGGTCTTATAACCTACTAAAAATGTATTTCTATAATCTAGAGGCCATGATTAGGATTTATCTACAAGTTGGCAATGTCTATGCAACATGAATAAAAAGAGGACATGTCATTAGAATCTGGGCCCTGTTTATCACTAATTGAACTTAAGTGAAAATGGTTCATTAAAGAAAAATTATTTAGCCCCCTTAGATCCCCCCCCCCCCGGGGCTACGCCACTGCATAAATCAGTTGGTTAAAAATAAGAAAAGCTTATGTGTGTGAGAAAGTTTGAGAGGCATCGAGTACATCACGGAGGTATTAGAACCGGTCTTATCGGGGGCAGGCCACTCCCTGGATCAAGTAGGCCGAGGCGATTGTTGCTATGGAGTCTCCTTGCAAATGCTAACAATGCTCACAACATTATCCAACATGCAGTGGACGCGGAAGCCCTGCGTCCAGGCCACCTGGATGCACGCACGACCGGTTCGGACGAGAGTGAAGATCGGCAATTATTACATGTTGCCACGTCGCTACACTGTGGCCAAATCTTACGTGACTGGGCGGATCCTCACGGCAGATTCCTTTATTTGATTTCCAAATCATCAAATTAGCTCCATTACTTTCACTGTTTTGTAATTTCCACATTCAGCGAAGAACAAGAAACACTGCATTCTACTGTTGTTCGCTGATGACATGGTTCTACCTGCACATAGCCATTTATGTCAGATATCTAATCCACTTAACACAGTGCTGCTATAAAAATACAATGAATGAATCCACCAGTCATCGTGAAAGAATGAAGTTTTGATATACTGGACCAGAACAATTAACCAGTTGTTAGGTAGATTTCGAAGAAAAAACTACCTATTGCAATGGATACCATGTCATGATTTTCGAAAAATTCTTTCATATCTTTACGTTTCATGCTCCCCTAAGTACGAAACCACCGCCCGTTCAAAAAAAAAAATTTGTGATATATATATATATATATATATCTTTACACGATAGCGGCCGTAATTCTGAAGATATTTGAACCAAATTTTAATATGTTGTTTCTAGGCCCAATAGTTCGGACAAGTTCGTTAATGAGCAAAATTGGCCCAAGGGGGTGGTCGGGGGAGGGGGTTGAAATTTTAAAAAAAATTATATCTCGGCCCCTATGAAGTATAGAGGGAAACTTTGTTTGAATAAATTAGAGTACTCCCTATGGAGTTCACAGTGACACCAACGATTCGGGGGTTCGAGTGAGGGTGGGGGTGAGGGATGAAAATTCGAAACTTTTGAAACCACGTCTTGTGGGGTATCGTTGAAAAGCTCTTGATGATTACTCTACAAATCAATAAATAGTTTCTTGATAGCTCTCATATGACACGAGATTTTAATGTTTAAAAATAATAACACTTAAAAGAATTATTATAATATCATAATTTTGTCTTGTTTAGCGGCTTTGCTAATTTTATTCATTGCTGATCTTGCGCACGGCCTCCCAGAATATTATATCCTATTCTTGTTGTTAAAACAAATGATTGTAGGCTCTTCCTCTTTACTGCAGGTTTGCCATGCCAAGGCTAAAAAAGAAGAGTGCTGCGCAGCGATAATAAATTAAACCAAAAGCGCTTCGAAATCTACCTCAGCCTGTAGGCCTGCCTAAAGGGATTTTTCAGTTTACTTTTAAGATCGATGTGACTGTATCATTCTATCGTCAATACCACAGTTATTATTAAACTTCGGATTTTAGGTAAAATCCTACTTTAATTCTTAAAAGATTTATGCACAAAAACTCGCATGTACGCGTTTCTTATGCCTGAAACTGATGATTTTATAGGACCTAAAACTGCCTATTTTGATGTTAAGAGTCTAATATTGCCTTTTTCAAGTGTTTAAAAGTTTCAAAGCATACGCAGGATTATTGTTATAAATTATACAATTTATTTTAAGTTCATATTTAATTTTTTAACTCGGACTGTGCAGTAAACGCCATACTTACTGGTATGTCTAAAGAGCAGTAATGTTTTATCTTCATGAAAATAATTCCTTGGATTTTCCGAGGAAATTAATTTTTTTGGTTCGACTTCGTTATCCAATAACAAAAGAAAGCGCAGTTCTTTAAATGACTACGAAAGGGATGAATATGCTAGCGAGCCTAGCTTCTACGTAACGTAAAAACCAAAAACACTAAAATACTAGGGGGGGGGAGCACAGCTCAGTTTCGTTGTTCCGTGGCTGTGTTGACAAAAATGTACAACGACGAGCTTCATAACCTGTACTCTTCACCGGATATAGTAAGGGTAATTAAATCCCGGAGGATGAAATGGACTGGACATGTTGCGCGCATGGAGGAGGAAAGACATACCTAAAAAATATTGACTGGGAGACCCGAAGGGAAAAGACCACTTGGAAGACCTAGACGCAGGTGGGAGGACAATATTAGGATAGATTTAAAGGAAGTAGGATTTGCGAGGGATGGTTGGACGGAATTTGCACAAAATAGGGTTTAATGGCGGGCTCATGTAAGCGCGGCAATGAACCTTCGGGTTCCATAAAACAGATAATATTCCTTTAGCTTGCTTAGGAATTGTCTATTGCTATTGACCAAGTAAGTATATCAGAGATAATAATATGGGCCCGAGTAATAGGCCTGTATGGTGTGTTCTGTGTGTATGTGTTGTTTGGTTATGATCATTGATGAGCAGGCATAAGTGAGATATTTAACAAAATTTGCAACTTAAATGGAATTAAGGATTTTATAATAGAATCTATTTTGCGATATTTAGAGCCTATTTCATACAAATTTACAGCTTATTTTAGGCACCAAGTCCAAAGTCTAGTTATTATATTCATACAAGTCACATTATGAGTGTTCATTAAAAACTGAATATTTATGAAAACGTGATTAAATACAATGTTTGGTAAAGACATATCCAAAAATAAGGCAGTGTTTACTAAACCTATTCCACGAATACATGTAATAAAATTTGTTTGTAATCATACATATTTGTGTTTCAGATTCATATTTACTTAGCGAAATAGAATAACGATAACACGAATAAGGCGATAGTGATGTTTTGATATATTTATTTTAGTATTGTCTTAAGAACATAATATTTTATAAATAATTTAATCCAGCAAGCAGTGATCCCTGCTTCTGTAAGGTGAGTAGTGAAAATACGTTTAATAAGTTTATATTAGAATTTTTTTATTTATCATAGATAATCGTACGAGATATTACGACTTTATCCGATGAAATTCGTATCAACTGAGATTTATGAAGACTATTCAATGAATTAAATATACATATACAGTACTAGCTTAAAAGACCCGGCGTCGCCCGGGTTTTGTATTTTGTAATTGGAAATTAGCTTATGAAGGATTTTCAATTTTAAATTCTAGGTCCTTATATAGGCATTTATAATTTGAAATAGGAAGAACGACTTATTACACTCAAACTATTCCCTCAGAAAACGCTTGATATAGTTTTTTATGGCTCATAGAGGATCTAGAATTTTGCATCCCATCGCTTGTACAGTGCACAGCAAGCCTGGTAGAGGTTTAAATAAGAAGAAACAGAAATTCCTGTAACATAAAATTGTAATATCGAGGCGGGAAATTTCCCACTCTTATGTTACCATAAAGCATTATCACTTTCATACTTTTCTCTCCAAAAACCTGCGATATAATATAATAATATACACATTACCATACCTCGTTTTGTTTTCTCTATGTCCAGGGTAGAGAAAGTTATGTGATTCCATTATTTTAGTGGATTTCATTCTGTAATATTTATTTATAACATGAATTATTTTGATAACTTCTCTTATTTGTCAAAAGTGCATTTCAATTGTTTTTTTCCAAGCCCACCTGATACCATTTGGCAACAATATATTCTGTGATTTGGAATTGATAATTCTATGTAAAAAGGGATTAAGTATTTTCAAAAACATTTAATTTTTGGCATTTAGAATCAGAATTTTTCAAAATCCTTTCTTAGTGAGCACCTACATTATGAAACGAAGGTACTGTCAAAATTCCAAGTCTCTACCTGTTATAGTTTAGGCTGTACGTTGATTCCTGTCATTCAGTCAATCAGTCAGTCATTCATTCAGTCAGTCAGGACAAAGCCTTTTATATATATAGAGATATCAGATTACACTAACAATAATACCTTCATGTTATATCCCCAGAATATGTTTTGTATAAATCTACATATTTTGATCTTGGTGGCTATTCATATATCGATTACTTTTGCGCAGGAAACTAATCGACTCATACTTAGCTGCTATGAACTAGAGTGCACCATAAAGCCAATATTAAGAAATAAAATGTAAATAAAGATACAAGTAAGACTTAAATTGTAAAATTTAATCAGCAAAATGTATCTGAAAAAATAAATACCAATATATCAAATATTACATCGTAGTTGTTGAGGACTGCGCTACAAACCGGAAGATCGCAGGTCCGATCCCCGATGAGGTTGGGATTTTTCAATTGGCCTATCGTTGTGTGGTGGCACTATGGCCCCGGGATCGCCTCATCCTCTAACATAAATGAGTAGGCCTACTAGGAGCATTCCTGGGGGTAAAAGCGGCCGATGGGTAAAAGGCTGACAACTTTATCATTTTCACTTTACGAATGTCTAAATAAAATCGGGTGTGTGGAACGCCACGCGACAGAAGTGAAACTTGTAATTTTTTAATTTTTCGATTTTTTCAATGTGGGATTATTGGATTTTTTTCAATTTTGGATTGTTGGATTGTTTGAATTTTGGATTTTTAGATTTTTAAATTTTGGATTTCGGTTTTTAATTTTGGAATTTTTGATTATTCATTTTGGATTTTTGAATGTTTTAATTTTGGATTTTTTTAATTTTTTTTAATTTCATTGAGTTGACTGTTTTCTGTGCACTCCGTCACAGCCCCGCTATTTTCGTGACGATTTTCTTCGAAACGCAACTTTGAGTTAGCTCTCGATTTACTCCTAGCGCGCCTAATGAAGTTTCACTTCAAAAACCTAGGAACCCCAACCTCCGGGAACTTTTAGGGCCTCCGCGGTCTGTATATGGAACACTTTACTTTACTTTAGGATAAATCAAACATTAAAGTGTTTCCACCCCAATAGCATAAACGATAAATGGACGAAAAAATAGCGATTACAACGTGCTTAGTGGAAGATTGTAGAAACATTATTTTGTACCGACAACATTAGAGAATACGTGAATGCTTCTCGCGATTATTTACCAACTTAAGTTTCGCATTAAAAGTGGCTTCTATTGAACTGAAGAAGCGTCAAGAGTTAACAGAAACAATCAGCATACAATGAGATTACTCAACATCGTCCCCCGCCACACGATTACCTATAAAGACAATCCTTGAAGAGAAGAGTCTTCTACCAAGAAAGGAGTGACGTCACTGAAGCAGATCTTTCTTTCACACCACACCGATAACTATTTAGTGGTCTTTCACTACGTGTAATAGCATGGCGATATGGATAATTTCACAAACCCAAACCACTCAGACGATGGTTCCCATGAGAATGGTATCATTGCTTTGGCGCTAGCTTCCGATTTTACAAGACTATTTTCTTATTCTCAATTCAAAAATAAATTTAAACTGTTTACTTTTGAAGATAATTTATTTTCCCCGACCACTTTCTATACAGGGTGTTAATGAATAACACTTAAATATTTTACCTGTGTATAGAGGGGACATAGACAAGCAACTTTTATTCGGAGATTTTTGCTCTATGGATTCAATTTTTCCTGTTACAGCATAAAATCTCCCAGGGCATTGTCGCCACTGACTTCTAACATTTCAAAAAATTCAAAACAAAGGAACTTCGTTGTTAACACTGTAGTTATGAATTAAAAAAAGCCAGTCATGTGATTAGTCTGTGAATTTTGCAGATTATGAAAACTCTAAATTATGATATAGCTGTTGGTGAATTGTTAAGAATCAGGTTTTTATCGATCACTAAGAAGGCATGAAGTCAATTTAATTAACATTTTAACCCTATTTTGCTTAATTATTGAATGATGAGCACCAAATTGTAATGACTTTAATGCCCTGTAGCATACATAGCCTATTTTACGTTATAGAGCAAACATCTCCTAATAAAAGTTGTTTGTCTATGTCCCCTCTATACACAGGTAAAATATTTAGGTGTTAGCCATTAACACTCTCTGTATCTTCATAAATGTAATAAATCTCGTTATTCATTTATTTCTCAGCATCTATTTTCACTTATTGCCTTCAAGTCGTATTAAAATACATGTTTAATACCGGTAAGATCGATCAATGAAATAAAAGTAATATGACACAGTTGCTCAACTATTATATAATTTTGTGATTGCTGCCTAGGCCTTTCGGTGCCTTTACACCATCTTCAGGGCATCAGACACGCAGCAGGGAGGCCACAGAAGACAGGCCAATGACAGTGTTTTTATAAGATTTTGTGAATTTTATCTTATTTTATAAATGTGACGAAATGCAGTTTTTATTTTAACTATGGGAATTTCAAGCCATCAAAAGAAGCCCTGAAAATGGTGTAAAGGCACCGAAAGGCCTAATCACAAATTTATATAACAGTTGAGTTCCTGGTATCACATTAATTTTATTTAAAATCGTATGTTACTTTTCTATTCGCTTTTTGATGAACCGCTTCTTTTGAGAACTGAAATATATCTAGCTCTGAGAAATCAGTAAACTAATCTATATTGCACTTATTCAAGATAACTGTAGTCCTATGTACTCGAATCCCTCAAATTCTAAGATCTTGACTAAAATTCCTTTGGCGGCAAATGTAAACATTTCGGTAATTGAATCAGAGTGTTTCGTTTATCTTTTCACAATTTTAAGACCACGTAATCCGTATCACATGGATTTTAGAATACCTTTTTCTACCAATTACGCTCACAGAAAAACGACTAAAATTATGAATAATTTTTATTACATGTATGAATAAGTTTACTAATAATAATAGTAATAATTACTAATAATATAATTTAGGGCCGAACTCTTAATCAATATTATTATCCAATGTTCTTAAGAATCAGAAAACTGTTCATATTAACTAATATTATTATGTATTTGCTAATAATATCAGTGTAAAAGTTCTATGAAACATTACCCTAGAATTGCGTTGTTGTGTGCAATAATTTTCTTCTAATCTATGTGCAAACTAAAAAAAAAATGAGAAAACGGGAAGGATTCCTTGCATTTAATTAATTAATTAAAAATTACCATTAAAACAGATCTAAATTTATTTCCTACAGTCATTGTCAAAATACAAGGAGAAACGCCATCTTTCGTTTCGCTGAATCAAAATGTAAGACGACCAAGGGGCAATTGCATGGTCAAAACTATGGTTTGAAATTGTGTAACAATTTTATTGCTGAGTACCCTGAATATGTAAATTACAATCTTAAACATTTTAAGAGGAAAATAAAAAAAGTTATTAGATAATATTAGTAGCACACTTTAATTTTGTTTGGTCTTTCAATGATTCAGTCCAATTTATTCTATTTTGTGTTGTAAATGGTATTTTTTTCCACTGTTTAAGGTTAATAATTATTTCTATTTACATGTTCTCATAAATTTAGAATTTTTCGTGTATAGTATACTGTGCAGTGTTATGTAATTATATTTATATTAATCTACTATATCTCCTAAACACGAGCGATGCTCATATAGGGGTATGTTTGGTTTCATTTGTTTTACTTGTATTAAATATGTATGTAAAAATAAATATGTATGTATGTAAATAAAAAAAAAATAAAAAAATTCCTAAAATGTAACTTTTCAAGATTATGAACAATATTAAATCCCTTTCGCCACTGCACAGACTGGAATATGCCTACAAGGGTGTGCCTCTCATGTGATTGAATCGCTAATAAGCCTGCTCGATCTTGTTTGCCTTCCAAGGATTTCTCCGTAAACAGAATAGTGAAACCTGCCTCAGTTCTATGAGAGACAATTTCCCTTCATTTGTTTGAGGTCGCCACGGTGACCGTGTGGACTTGTGACCCGCATTCCGACGCTCGTTTGTTCAAATAATCGCTATTCGAAGTTAGAGGAGACGGCGGCACAGGAAGCCGCCCCTTTCTCGGTTCATCGCTCATGTGACAGGCGGCGGACGTCATGGTCTGCTTGGTGCTCGAACCCACGGCCCGCGGGCCTGGGTGGACCGTTACCCGCTCACTTTCCGGTTCATCGGACAGGTTCTGGGCATGCGCAGATAAATTCCACATCCACCCACACTGTCAAACCCGTCCCTAATTTCTGCATTGTCTTTAACAGAGGTTGTAGCAAGTTAGAATCATTTTGCAAAGTAAACCACAAACCTTAAACTCCGTGCTGCAATTTGTAATCTGTTTTTGAGAATTAGAATTGCCCGTATTGTATGATATGCGTATTTCTGTCTCTTTTTTGGCTTTTAGCATAGGTAATATAACGAAAGGTACGGATTTTACCGATACATTCTATGTCTTATTATCTTGGCAGAATCCGGATGAGTTATATTTATTCTGATTATTTTGCGACTACTGTACTTACATAATTAGGCAAGTAACAAATAATTTAAATCCATAGAATAGTAAAAAAAAAAAACACATCGCTGTTTGTGTCATTGTAAGCGAGATAGACGATGATGATCCTATCGATATGTACTGTTGGTGCGCTGTTTGCGGTAATTACCGGTACCAATATTTTCCGTTAAAATCAGCTGTTTTATTCTTTTAGATTAAACTATCTGGTGCCAATGACGATGCCACGGTCATGGAACGTCACAATAATGATCCACAAAATATTAGAATAGCCGGTAAATTGTTGGAACAAGTGGAGGAATTCAAATATCTGGGAGCAGTAATTACAGATACAAATAATATTAAGGCAGAAGTTAGTGTAGACTCAAATCAAGAAATGCTTGTTTTTATGCAGTTCAGAAACTCTTACCGTCTCGTCATCTGTCTAGAAATCTAACAATTAAGATCTATAAGACTATTATCCTGCCGGTTGTATTATATGGATGTGAGACATGGCTGCTAACTGATCAGGAAGAACATAGCCTGAGTGTTTGAAAATAGGGTGCTTAGAAAAATATTTCGGCCCAAGAGGGATGAAAATGGGGACTGGAGAAAATTGCATAACGTCGAGCTTCAGGACCTGCACGCTTCACCGGATATAGTAAGGGTAATTAAATCACGGAGGATGAAATGGGCTGGACATGTTGCGCGCATGGGGGAGGAATGACCTATCTCTAAAGTATTGACTGGGAGACCCGAAGGGAAAAGACCACTTGGAAGACCTAGACGTAGGTGGGAGGACAATCTTAGAACGGATTTATGGGAAGTAGGATTTGTGGGGGATGATTGGATGGAGTTAGCACAGAATAGGGTTGAATGGCGGACTCAGGTAAGCGCGGCAATGAACCTTCGGGGTCCGTAAAATAGATAATATTCCTTTAGCTTGCTTAGGAATTGTGTATTGCCATTGAGTAAGTAAGTAAGTGACGATGTCTATTGTACTAAAAATATGAAACTCCGTGGCGCTACATCCCTGAAGGAACTAGGTATGCCACCCGACCTTTGCGTCATCTACCACAATCAGATGGCAGGATTGGGGGCATGTGATATTGTACTATGCTTAATAGAAAATAATAATAATTATTATATTATATTATTCTCAGTGTGGTCGTGGCTCCCGATAAATAAAGTACATGCATTTCCTATGCTCTTACTGAAAGTTACTCACCTAAATTTTGTTTGACCATATGGCAAATCCAGAAGTGACACCAATCAAGCTTCAAACGGGGTGTCACTATTTGGAGTTTCATTAAAACAAATTAGGCGGAATAACATAATCGGACAAGCTCATAAAATGAATTCTATAATTGTGTTATGCTTTTATACGCGTATTACCATACAGAACAAACTCCCAATCATCATTCTCTCAAATTAAGAGCACGTTCACCTCAAAAATATCTACAGTTTTGTCAAATTGTTAAATAAGGTTGTGACTTGCAGATTGTGTTAATGTTTAGTCACTGTTGTTGTCCTAAAAACAATCTCTGTGGGTGACAACTACTACAAACCTACATCTCCATTTCTGGACACAGCTCTCGCAATAGCTGAAATTAATACGAGCAGGACCTTATTGCTCCTGCCCTATAAACAGAAAATGATTCAACAAATTAACTATCAGAATAATGAACAAATGTTTTTATCTTTCTTCCTAAATTATAGTATATGCTTATCTGCACTTCAATCAAAATTTTCACATAAAATTTCCAAATATTAGCGTTTGTTTGTTTGTTTACAATCTTTTAAGTGGAGGCTGTAAGTACAGGTGAATATCACAACTTTAGCTGCGTTTATCCGGAAGTTTTTTTTTTTTTTTTTTTTTTTTTAATATGACTATTCCACTCTATGCCGCGTGTTTGATATTGACCAATAACGTTTAACAATTCCTCGGATATAGACCAATCACGGACGTTTATCTTATAAAGTGCTTGCTATTAATATGAGGAAGGGATTTTACCTAATAAAACGTCAGCTCGTACTGGACACCTAAGCATCAATGTACCTTCATTAATAAGTCACATGCTGCCATTAAGCAGCACGAAAACAGATTATTTTATACAACATAACTTGTTTGGAAATTGAAACAATAGAAATGTACATAGATTAAAAACACAATTTCGATTCGGTGCAAGCCAGTTGGTGTGGTTTTGTTCTGTTCTGTTAGTTTACCTCAATTAAGTTAACTATGTCTTATATGCACAATTGGTAGCATTGGTTACAACATGGTAACTCTAATCGTTTCATGGATGGTTGATTCAGAGTAGGCCGTGATCTTGCAGCTGTTAGTTTTGTTTTTATATAACAAAGCACGAAAGTAATTATTATTTGTATAATCCGTTATATTTTTATTCATGAAATAGTCTTAATAAATCCAACTCGAATTGGCAAGTTTCAAAAGATAAAATCTATCGATAAACTCTCCTGGGATTACCTGTGAAAAACAAACCTTTCATTAAAATGTTGCCAGTTGTTCTTTGTTATCAACTTTAGAGGGGGGCCAAAAGGGCTGATATTTAACCTAAAATGACTAACTTGAAGAAAAGTCTATTTAAATAAACGGTGCAAAATATGTTGCACAAATTTTGTCACATGTGGGCTATATGCTAATATTTGTAATGGCAATTCATGTTAAGAAAAGAGTTCTGCCGTGGTTCGTGGCTAAAAGTTATGTCGTGGCTACTGTAATAACAGCTTTCTCGAAAAAGACGCCACCTAATTTGTTTAAACTTCGTATACGAAATACTTATACATAAGCCAGCCATCGCTTGTTCAAAGTCAGGCCGAAGTCTTGTATGGAGAACAGTGGAGGCCCAGGCCATGGAGGCCCAGAGGATTCCAGGAGGATGAGGCACCCAGATTTTAGACATTCGGAACGTGAAGGTAAGGTTGTCAGCCTTACGCACCGGCCGCCTTTACCCCCAGGATTGCTCCTGGTACTCATTTCTGTTAGAGGCTGAGTCAACCCCAGGGCCATAATGCCACCAGAAGGATTAGGCCAATATGCTGAAACAACAGAATACGCAATCCCTGCAATACGATATGTTATTCGTAAATGAGAAAGTTGTATTACCCATACTGAGAGCAGAGAAAGTTATGTGAGTGCAAGACTAAGGATATTTTTATTCAACACAAGTATACGCTATGGTTCAACGTGTGTGCCTACAGAAGAATCTTGTCCTATGATATGATTTTGTACAGTCTTTGTATTCTGAACAAGAATCATTCTAACATAGGATGATATTTTGTGTATATACTTGATATAAGCTATAAGCAGAACGACTTCATTCTTATGGCTGAGGATAATGTAGCATCCGACATCTCCACAGCCTCCCACTGGATCCAGGTGGCACTGCCAGTTCAAGGCCACTCGCTGCCTCCCCGCTCCTCCGCCAGGGTCGCTTCGGGCGGCCACTGAACTCTGTCAGGTTTAAAAGGAATTCAGACCTGGCTAGCTCTAAGTAATTGTTCAAACGTCGGGATGTGAACCAAGGACACTTTGGGTATAAAAACCAATGATCCTGTTCATTATAATGCAGGAAAAAAAGTAGAAATCAGTGGCGGCTTTTCTTCTGAACACTGCCTACTAGAGAACTACTAGTACAGCAGATTTAATGTCAATACAACGAAGGAAATAATAATTATTGTTATTAAGGATTTTTATTTTTACGGATCATTTCCGTAGATCAGTGCAATGGAACTATTTGCAATAATTTGTTTCATATTATACAATCAATATAATCAGTAATTTTTAGGGCTGAAAATCGATTAAAATTTCTAATCGAGTTAACGCTTGAGTTTAATCGCTTAATCGACTTAAAGGAAACCATAGTGTACATTTAATATTGTTTTACACCTATAATAACTACTACACTACAGATAATCAGAAGAAAACCTGAATTAATTAATACTATTATTAGTTAACTAGTGAAAAAATATATACAAAACTTACATTTCCGGTTACTTTTTCAGTCAAGACTTCAGACACAAGAGTTTGTTGACTAAACTACCCTTCGTGTTTCTGAATAGCGGGAATTCTTTGGACGCCATAGGCTGAATGACACATGATGTGTCAAGGCCGGAAAAGCGAGAGAAAGGAGTTTGGTCATATGACCCGTTTCTCGAAAAACGTTTTTCAGAATTCGACTAAACCGATTAATCGGAAAATGTAATTGATCGACGATTAAATGTTTAATCGATTAATCGATTAATCGGTACAGCCCTAGTCATTTTCCAACGAGTTTATTTTGTATCATGAACTGAACAAAAGATAAAACTTTAGTAAAATACAAGAGCGACATTAACGGGGGGGGGGGGCGAGTATGTCCCCAATATCTTTCCTAACTCAAAATTATTTAGCTGCTGATAAATTAATAATAAAAATAATGATTATATAAAAAATATAATAACAGAAAATTGGAAAACTGCGGCCTTAGACGAAGGTGGTAGACTAATACTAGAAGGTGTCTAATGTAACTTTTGTATTGTTTCAGAATGCGTCTGTTCAAGCGGCGCTGTTCTGATCCCAGTCCACAACTGGTCAGCCTCTCCCCGATCTCACACGACGTCATCAACGACGCCACCCCCAGACACCACCAGAGACCGCCACCCGTGCCTGCGGCGGGATGCAGCGACGCCAACAGAAAAGGTAATTCTCCAAGCCTTTCATATTTCTGAACTGGTTGAATTGAGACGATCAACAAGTTGGGTATAGGCAATGGGTAAGATTTAAGGAGAATGCTGATTGATCTTCAGAATCTTTGAGCGAGAATTATGAGATAGAGAAACCTTCAGGGGTATTTGATACTGGAAAAAGTGATGAACATCAGCGTATGCTGTTTCCTACAGATCAACGGGTTACAATCCTAGAATTAATACCACCTTCTTACCCTCTTTACATCATAGAGGCTAGAAAGAAATAGAGGTGAAGTAAGATGGAAAGGGACAGTGGCGGACGCAAAATTTTTTTCGGGGTGGGGGATTTGAATAGGTAGAAAGAACACTAAAAAAATTAACTTACATACCGGTATATAATTAGTTTATAAAACTGGCAACAGAGTGCATATATAGCCTTTTTTTCAAATTTCGGGGGATATATCCCCCCTGCGTCCGCCACTGGAAAGGGAGACTGTAGAAGAATACTCAATCTTGCTCATTATGGAAACAAGCAAAGAAACCGCAATTGTTTTCACTGGTCCCCAGACTCACCAAACACTTGTTTACTTACGGATAAGTTAAAAATCACCCATTTCTTCTAATAGTGTAGTCTAGATCATAGGCGGAACTACGGAGTTTGCCCAGGCACCCCTCACGATTCTCCTTTTCTGAACAAGAATTATTGAAATGGTTTAAAATTAAACTTTAAAATAGACGAAATAAAGAACAGTTTGCAATACGCATAGTAATCCCTATCGCCATAGTTCACAGGATGGCAGGCCGCTCAGTTACTCAAAGACAGCAAAGTTTAGCTTCAAAAAAATTAACATTCACATACCGTATTAATCATTTTTACTTCCTCTGCCCTTACCATAGGACTATAGGTAGAGGAAGTATTGTTTCCGACCCCCAAATTCAAAGTTGAGTTTTTAACATAAATATATGTTTTAATAATTAAGGAATCGCGCACATTTTATGTGCATTATCTTAACCTAAGACTTAACCTACCCAGTCCTGGACCCGGGGAGGGGAATCTTTCACTACTGAAAAATCCCCCACCCGGCCGGGAATCGAACCCGGGCCGCCGGAGTGGAAGGCAGGCGTGCTACCGACTCACCCACGGCGACGGACTAAATATATGTTTTGAGGTTCCCTAAATCCAAAAATACATGTCTGTGTGGATGCCTGTGAACAGCATAGCTCCAGAACGGAAAATCGCATGAAAACAAAATTTTGTATTTGGGACATATACCTTTTGTGGATGTAACACGAAGAGTGGCGACAAGTTTCTCTCGGAGACTATATGTAGATAGAGATGATATACTTGGTTTCACTTACAAATAAAGATTAAGGTTGTGAAAAAATGTTGCTCACGACTTTCAGTATGCCCCTCGTATAAGAGGCTAATCTTTATTTGGGCAGAGGAAGTTATGTAAATTTCACATAAGATTTTTTTAAGTTACCACCACAGCGAGCGTTACACCCTATCCCTCAGCACCCTTACTGCAATGGTGGAAAGGAGGGTACCGTCATCCAGAATGCTGACCCCCCCCCCCCAAAAAAAAGGAAATATTGAGTTGGAAGACTAAGAAAGCTTTCGATTCACTTTTGAGTAGAATCACGGCTTTCATAATTGTTTCACAAAGAACTCGATTCATTACTTTAACAGAATTATGATTCGTTCATTCAGTACAATGAATCGTTCATTAACCTTTTCACTGCTACAGACGTATAAATTCGTTGCTTAAAAAGCTGTATAAAACGAGAAATGTAATATTTACAGAGTAAAGCTATATACAATATTTTGAGAATTTTTATCCTTTTGTTACGATTGTAACATAGAAACTAGTTATTCTTTTGCAATTCTCTCCCTTGATTTCAAACTTAGATCCCACTGATGAGTTCACGCGAAGATTGCTTATATTATTGTATAAATTGAGCACTGTAAAAGTTAAGGTATATCCTATGTAGTTCATCTTCAGGTATGAAATTTTTATTTTAAGCATCAGGGCTTTCAATTTGTATGTGTATATGAATATACTAGCATGTGCCCGCGGCTTCGCCCGCGATAATTATTTCAAAAATAAAAAATTAAGAGCATAATAGTAAAATCATTATATTTATTAACACCTAAATCACGTGGACTACATACCACGATTAGATAGCATCGTCTGGTAAAAGCGACCTCAGATTCGAGTTTCTTGGGCCAGAAAACCTCTGTATAGTGAGATTCGTCCAAATAAAACAACGTTTGACCATATTTAGGGCTTACAACATTCAAGCGATCGCGAAAGTTTTATTTCAAGGTATGACAAAAATAGCCAAAGCCAACTGTAATTGATTTGACATTGAAATGTATAACTGAAAACTTATGTTTTGAAAACGCACAAAATGCACGTTTTTTGCCCGTTTTTCACTTATAACTCACGAACGAAAACTAAAATTAAAATTCCGGCTTTCAGGTGCATTTTCCGACCCTTCAGCCCACCTATGTTTAAAATTTCAGATCTCTGCGTTCAGTAGATTTCGCTGGACATCGAGGACAATTCCTTTTATTAATACAGATAATATGAATAATAATGATACCTTCTCTAATTTGTCAAACATCCATTTCATTTAATCCAAACCCACCTGATACAACTGGCAACAATATGTTCTGTGAATTTGTTTGGATAATTCTATGTAAAAAGGGGTTAAGTATTTTCAAAAACATTTAATTTTTGGCAGTTAAAATCAGAATTTTTCAAAATCCTTTCTTAGTGAGCACCTACATTATGAAATGAAGGTACTGTCAAAATTCCAAGTCTCTACCTGTTATAGTTTAGGCTGTACGTTGATTCCTGTCATTCAGTCAATCAGTCAGTCAGTCATTCATTCAGTCAGTCAGGACAAAGCCTTTTATATATATAGAGATATACTATACAGCTGTATATTAAGACATTTCACAAGAAAAATGTTTTGTAATTATTTGTAATTTGTTTATAAAAATAGTTTTATTGAAAATTTAAACTTGAAATATGATTAGGCCTACTTCAAAACTATGAAACATAGAAACACAAAATTTTCATTATTTTGTACACAGAATAATTCTCTAGTGCCAGGCATTTAGCTTTTTTTGTTCACCTAAGATTTTAAATTGTTACATAGATTTGTATAAACTGAAAATATTTTTTGGTTCACATTATAAACAAAAATCTAGAACATAAAAAAAAACTCTCAATGTCAATCACTAGAGAACATTTCAAGCATCAAAATGACACCAAAATCACCTTAATATGTTAATTTATAGAAGAACTAGCTTAAAAGACCCGGCGTAATTTTGTAATTGGAAATTAGCTTATGAAGGATTTTCAATTTTAAATTCTAGGTCCTTATATAGGCATGTATAATTTGAAATAGGAAGAACGACTTATTACACTCAAACTATTCCCTCAGAAAACGTATAGTTATATAGTTATATATAGTTTTTTATGGCTCATAGAGGATCTAGAATGTTGCATCCCATCGCTTGTACAGTGCACAGCAAGCCTGGTAGAGGTTTAAATAAGAAGAAACAGAAATTCCTGTAACATAAAATTGTAATATCGAGGCGGGAAATTTCCCACTCTTATGTTACCATAAAGCATTATCACTTTCATACTTTTCTCTCCAAAAACGTGCGATATAATATAATAATATACACATTACCATACCTCGTTTTGTTTTCTCTATGTCCAGGGTAGAGAAAGTTATGTGATTCCATTATTTTAGTGGATTTCATTCTGTAATATTTATTTATAACATGAATTATTTTGATAACTTCTCTTATTTGTCAAAAGTGCATTTCATTTGTTTTTTCCAAGCCCACCTGATACCATTTGGCAACAATATATTCTGTGATTTGGAATTGATAATTCTATGTAAAAAGGGATCAAGTATTTTCAAAAACATTTAATTTTTGGCATTTAAAATCAAATTTTTTGAAAATCCTTTCTTAGTGAGCACCTACATTATGAAACGAAGGTACTGTCAAAATTCCAAGTCTCTACCTGTTATAGTTTAGGCTCTACGTTGATTCCTGTCAGTCAGTCATTCATTCAGTCAGTCAGTCAGGACAAAGCCTTTTATATATAGAGAAGAGATTGTGATGTTTGAAACAATTGAATACCAAGCTATTTCCTACATACGAGAAACTGAGAAGAAAGCAAAACTTGTATCGAAACGCATGGAAAACACTTGTCGGGATAAACACGAAAATACGTGGTTCAAACAGTTTATTCTTATTCCAGCATGGTTCCACTTACTTAATAGTATATTATGACAACGAATAGTCATCATGAGAAGTTCTAGCAAAGAGGGAATAATAAAAATACTGAAATTTGATAGATGGCTAAGGGGCATGGCAAAATGATTCTTCTTCGAAAAAGGGCTATCTAAGGAACTTGCAGCCAGGATTTAAAAATTAATATGTGAAATTAAAGAGAAAATAACTGTCTATCTAAATAAGTAGTTATCAAAAAATGCAATTTTTCAGGTTTTTTTTCTTCTTCTTTCTTTCTTTCTTTCTTTCTTTCTTGGGTGTACATATATCTTAAGGATGACTCATTAACGATTCGGCAATCATTTACGGTACGTTTGTCAAGATTACTGTATAAATTAGAAGTGGTTTCTATCCAGATCAAAGCAATATCCCGCCAGGATACTAGACTGCAAAACAATGCAGTGAATAATATTGAACTCCCTTGAGAATGATATCACTTTTCGCAAGAAGCTGGCAGTTCTGAGAAACTGGTGCATGATAATTAAAGAAGTTGTGGTTTTGTTTTCAGGGCTGGCCACGTGGGGCAAGAAGGTGGGGCGCAAATGGGAGCAGCTGAAGAGAAGTGACTCAACAGAGTTGCTTGCCGTCACTCCGGGAAGACGGAGGCACTGGTCACCCAACAAAACCACCCCCGCGTCTCATCCCCCGACCACAGCACGAAGGCGCATTTCCCGCGTCGAGAGTCTGCGGAATCTGTTCGCAAGTCGGAGCAGCAAAGTGGACAAGGAGACCAACACGGAGCGGGACGCTGAATGGGTCAAGGTGAGTTCGTAAAATTCAAATTCCAAGCACAAATTATTGTCCTTTCTTGAGTATAAGTTATTGTGGGTGCCACTTCTTAAGGGGGGACATACAGTTTTCGATGCTGGAAAATAGGTGAAGTTTCATTTTTTTTCTCACCAATGAATTGTTCTGTAGCCATGCAATCTGGCATGCTCTGTATTGACTAGTTTTACAATTGCATGCTATTTTCAGAATTAATTTAACCATTACAGTTAATGGGTAATTATCCTTACAAAATGGCAGCCAAATTGTGTGCACTGAAGCGCCGTTTCCCTGATAATTTTCATAAATACCAATATTTCTGAGTGATTCTTTTTTCTATCTATTTGTAAATATCGTATGAACAACATAATCTAGAATCTTTGGATTATCTGCAGTATAAATATTTTAAAAAATAATAATTCATCACTTTTTTTTAGAAATTTTTACATCAGAAATGTTTTTAAGAAATTAACTATTAAACTTAGATCAATTATTCTATACAGTGTTGTTCAATAATATCAAATATACTTGCATGTAAAATTTCACTGCAATATGTTAATAAATGTTTGAGTTATCAGGGAAACGGCACTTCAGTTCACAAATATTGGTTGCCATTTTGTAATGATAATTACCCATTAACTGAAATAGTTAAATTAATTCTGCAAATAGTGTACAATTGTAGAATGAACTTTTCTCCCTTCTTTTGATGTAAAGAACCCATGCCCGAAGTTTGTAAAAGTATTTTTGAAACACCCTGTATTACACTTATGCAGAGTAGATTTTTCTACGGTCACATTAAAAATTCTAAAACAATATTCTGTTTACAGGAGGAGTGCAAAAGAGGCCTGGCAGACCTATACCAGCTCAACGCTATGCTAATGTCCGACGAGCATCTGCTTGAGTACCTCCAGACCGCGGTTGGAGCCGACAAGACCCTCAGCTGCGAAGACCTCCTCAACACATTCAGAGCACACGGAAAGACAGACGTGAACGACTTGTGTTTGTTCCTCAACAACCTTCTGCTTTTGCGAGCGGACGAAAGCGGGTACGAGAGCGATTCGACTAGAGCAGGCTCCGACTCTCCTCGCGGGTCCATCAAGTCAGCGACCTCCCTGCGCAGGCCCGTAGAAGAAAGTCCTTTGCGTGAGGAAGAAGAAGAGGAGGAAGTCGAAGAAAAAGGAGCTGCAGCAAACGAGACAGACGAAGAAAAACTGAGTTTCTCAAGAAAGAGGAACGCTATACGTCGAGGGCTGAAGACTCTGAGACTTACGAAAGATGAAACGGGAGAACTAGGCGTGTATATAGAACGGAAGGACCCTAGAGCAAGTGTATACGTGATATCCCACATAGAATCAGGTGGCCTGGTGCACAGGGATGGTAGATTCCAAGTTGGCGACGAGCTGGTGAAAGTAAACGGGAAGAGAATGCGTGGCATGACATTGCAAGAAGCACGAACGACCCTAAAGAACTCTCCAAGAGAGGTGGAAATCGTCATCTCCAGGGGCCCGAACCCGGAGCCTGAGAAACCTCCCCCTGCTCCTCCAGTGACAGGGATGAGGAAGTTCTCGTACCAATTGGACCACGTGACGCCGAGGAGGCGGAGTTGTAACCTCACCCCTTCAGCAGCAGGAACTTTACCAAGGAGGCCCAAGTCTTTGTCACTGTCCCTCTTCACTGTCACATTCCACAAAGGTCCTGGAAGGAAGTCCTTGGGATTCAGCGTGGTGGGTGGACAGGACTCTCCTAAAGGAAGCATGGGTATCTTCGTCAAGACGGTGTTCCATTCGGGACAGGCAGCTGAGGAAGGCAGTCTCAAGGAAGGTGAGTTTCGTTTGTCTCCTGCCATGGCCTCCTTAAATGTAGATATTAGGAAGCCATGCAATCTGACATTCTAAAAGTAAGGAGCCTGAACTTCTGTCTAGCAACAAGAAGGCCGTGCTAATTGTTGTACCAAGCCCATAATTATCACGTATCCATCGAACGCCTCCATTTTTCTAAGCCCTAATTTGGAGTCACGTACATTTCAGACTCTACTTCCCATTTGACACGTTCAATTAATTATGCTTCCCCCCTCTATGATTCTTTGTTGCAGATACTCTATGCAAGATATTTTCCAACTAGAAATCATTTTTATTATATCCATCGATTTTCTTTTCTCCTTTTTTAATAACATAGACTTTGATAATAACAACATGCTCCAATAAATCGGAATTCTTTCACCTTCTCAGAAGTTCTTTAACCTACAGACACAAAACTTCTTATGCCTTCCATTCCAATCACCATCTTTAAATGATAACACTTCTTCTATTTTTGTTCCCTCCAAAATATGTTAACATATCCACAATAATTCCAGGAAAAATCTTAACGTGCTGCGACAATGGTGACGTATGCATAAATCACTGCTTAAAGATTCTCTGACCTGATCAGAATGTAAAGAAAAGAAGAGGTGTCTTTATCAGTTTTGTAGGAGGTGATAAAGCCAATTTAATAATGCATATTAGCAGAGTACAAGTAGCAATTTTCAGTGCCTAATTAGTAGTCTATATTAATAAAAGGAAGTGTCTGTCTTCCTCCGTCTGTCTGTTTGTCCGCGATGCCCAGCGAAATCTACTCAACGCAGAGATCTGAAATTTTAAACATAGGTGGACTGAAGTGTCGGAAAATGCACCTCGAAGCCGGAATTTTAATTTTCGTCTTCGTTCGTGAGTTATGAGTGAAAAAATGGCAAAAAACGTGTATTTTTTGCGTTTTCGAAGCATCAATGTCAAATCAATTACAGTAGGCTTTGGGTATTTTTGTCATACCTTGGACATAAAACCATCGCGATCACTTGAATGTTGTAGCTCACGCTGGTCGATTCATTTGTTTATAATGTCAAGACACGTAGACATATGAAATTTTCAACCTACACCGAAGAGGATTATTATTATTATTATTATTATTATTATTATTATTATTATTATAAGAGGGATAATCAATATTGGCTTAAATATGGTCAAACATTGATCGATTTGGACGAAACTCACTATACAGGGGTTTTCTGGGCCAAGGAACTCGAATCTGACGTCGTTTTTACCAGGCGACGCTATCTAATCGTGGCATGTTGTGCACGTGATTTAGGTGTTAATAAATATAATGATATAACTATTATGCACTTAATTTTTAACTATTAATTTTTAATTTTTTTAATAATTATCGCGAGCGAAACCGCGGGCACATGCAAGTTAGTAACAACAGAAGTTTGAAGAAAGATCACAGAAACAGAGAGAGAAGATGAGGAGAAGATGAGAGAAACAGAGTAATTTAGTGTAATGAAGAATATGAGTTTTTATGTTAACTCATGTAATTATGGTTTGTATTTGCAGGTGACGAGATCCTGGCAGTGAACGGGACTCCTCTGCAAGGCATGACACACGGTGAAGCCATCACGGTGTTCAAGAACATCAAGACCGGTGAAGTGGTGCTACACGTGGGGCGCAGGGATCCCCAGACTCGAAGGTAGCACTTCTCTCACTTTGTATGAAAGACAACGACGTCTCGTCATAGCTTCATTACATGAAATAACGGTACTAAGAAACTGTGGTGTTTGGGACTGGCTCGTGAGAGGACCAATGCTAGGGATTGGACGATAATATCCGTGAGATGGATAAATGTAGGATAGCTTAATAAGGTAGCTTCAAGTAAGTATGAAACAATGCACATGTGAGAAGTATAAGATTTCGGAGGACCATTTAGAGCAAGAAGGGACTATATCACGAGGTCACTGGGTACAGAGATCTAAGGAAACATATTGGTTAAACAATCTAGAATGTAATGAAATACTTGCACTTTATTAATACTTGTAACACTCGAAGAAATAATAGGTGAACACTGAATGATAATTGAATAAACAAGTTGAAACAATGAATTGGAATTTGGCGCGAACCAGATTGCACCACTAGAGGTAATTTAGTAAATTTTGTAATTTACTAATGAATTATATCTCAATTTAACGGTAATAAAATTTGCAGTAGAATGTATGTATTTTAAGTTATTAACACTTGATTGTTCACGTTTTATAGCTTCTTGGTGAGTGATGACGTCACACGCTATTTAATTACTTGGAACTAATAAGTGAATCTAATGAACTTATAATACGGCGAATAAGTAAATTATGTATAAGTAATTTACTTGAAATTAATAAAACTTATAAGGAAGTTTTATTCCAATGATTTCTAGTGAAAATACAAAGAGCGCGAACTGGCTTTTGTTACTAGAACCGGAGCAGTGTCAGACCGTGACTTGATCGTGTAACTGCAGGCTTAATACTGATGAGGCTTCCTGACGCTCTTTAAGGCGTCTTTAAAGAGGGAATACCCGACACAAAGAACTCGTGATCAGGATATGATGAAATATACGCCTACTCAACTTAATGCTTGGCGCAAGAACACCTGGCGGATGATTTGAATTAAAACTATTTACTGCACATAATAAATATGCTGGAAAAAACACTTAGCTTGCGTGAACATACTCCGCGCCATTGACTATTAACGTCAATAAAAACATAACAGGAAGGCAAGCTATAATAGAGAGACACTTGTATGTACACAAACAAGCACTGACTCTAATTGGATGTATACATGTGATATGTATTGGAAAATTACTTCTTACATATATTGCAAGAATATGATATTGAATAAAAAGCACTGAGTTCACTATTTACATTGAAGCACACGACACTCTTGAACTGAAAACCAGAGAGAGGTCTTTCAAATAGCAAGATTGATAGAAAGAAAAATGCATGTAACACATCTCGCAAGAGTACGATTTGTTACAGAGATAGATGAGAAATGGACTTCAAGTGGAGAATCTTGAATATAAGATCATAGAAAGTGTCATATGCTACTCGTCTTGGGGTAGAGGACACACTTTGACTATGGGCCGCTTATATTCGCCACTGGAAGTGCGCACAGTAATCACTCGAACCAAGCCGTCTTCTCCCGGATGAGTAGCGGTGATCACGCCTAACTTCCATTGAAGAGGAGGAATGTTGTCTTCCTTCAAGATGACGACAGTACCAACTTGAATGTTGTCACTGGAACAGGTCCATTTCTGCCTTTGTTGTAGTGAGTGAAGATATTCGGATGACCAGCGTTTCCATATGTGTTGCAAATGATTTTGTAACAGCTGCCATTTTTCTAAGTACTTCTTATCTTCCGTAGGAGGATGTGAAGGTAGAGATATGAGAGGTTCTCCAATTAAGAAGTGACCAGGAGAAAGGTATGACAAGTCAGCTGGATCATCATTTAGACGAACAAGTGGTCTAGAATTCAAGCAAGCTTCGATTTGAGATAGAAGCGTAGAAAGCTGTTCATATGTGAGAATTTGAGCTCCCATAACTCGCCTGAGATGAAACTTCATAGATTTCACTGCTGCTTCATGCAGACCACCGAAATGGGGAGAATTTGGAGGAATGAACGACCAGCAATAATCGTGGTTTGCAGTGAAATTTTGAATTGTAGTTTGAAAATCTCTTGACTGCAATAGCAATCTGAGCTCCCTTAACTTGTTGTTTGCTCCAACAAAGTTAGTGCCATTGTCACTGAAGATTTCTTTACAGAGTCCTCGACGTGCTGTAAATCTTCGTAGGGCTGCTATGAAGGCATCTGATGTTAGATCAGAAACTAACTCAATGTGAATGGCCTTTGTTACCAAGCAGACAAAAATAGCGATGTAAGCCTTTACAGTAGTTTTACTGCGTGGAGCCCCATATCTTATGTTGAAGGGTCCAGCGTAATCGACTGCGGTGCGGAGAAAAGGTCTAGCAGGAGTTATTCTATAGCTAGGAAGATTTCCCATTAACTGTTGAGAACTTTCTGCTTTTAGCTTGTAACACGTGAGACATCTATGCAAAATAGATTTTACTACTCTGCGAATACTAGGTATCCAGTAGGCTTGTCGTAATGAAGCTGTAAGCAGCTGATGCGAAGCATGTAATAGCTTGCGATGCTCATATTCTACAATCAGAACTGTTAAATGATGTCGGGATGGCAATATAACCTGATGTCTTGCATCATGTGTAAGATCTGATTTCTCCAACCGTCCACCCACTCTTATAACGTTGTTCTGATCTAGGAATGGAACTAATGCATGGATAGAGCTTTTCACTGAAACTTGTTTGTTGTTGCTAAGATCTTTCAGCTCTTGAGAGAAAGCTTCTTTCTGAGCAATTTTAACACAAACTTGTAGAGCATTTTGTAATTCTTCTGCTGCGAGAGGTCCATGATATTTGTTTTCATGGCGGCAGGCAGAAATAAATCTATACATATAACAAGTAACTCTCTGCAAGCGCTTGAGATTAGAGAATCTTGTAATAAAACTATCTTCTACTACAATAGCTGCCATGCAGATGGAAGTAAGTTGCTCTGAGGAATCTGGAGGGCTTAATTGTTTTGGCTGTTCCGGCCATAATGTTGTGTTATGAGCCAACCACTTAGGACCGTGCCACCACAAATCAATATCAGACAATTGTTCAGAATATACACCTCTTGAAACGAGATCAGCTGGGTTGTTGTCTGTAGAAACATGTCGCCAGGCTGCTGTTTCAGAAAGCTCTTGTATTTGCGACACACGGTTGGACACAAATGTTTTCCATGTTCGTGAATCTGATTTTATCCACGACAGAACAATAACTGAGTCTGACCATAGATAATTTTGTGAGGTTTGAATGTTAAGGTCATTCAACACCTTGTTGTACAGTTTAGATAACAGCAATGCTCCACAAAGTTCAAGACGTGGAATGGTTTGCCTTTTAAGAGGGGCAACCTTAGACTTGGAACATAGCAAGTTAATTGTAACTTCACCTTCAATGTTCACAGAACGGAGATATATGCATGCACCGTAGGCCTTTTCTGAAGAGTCACAGAAGCCATGGATCTGTATATCTTGAAGGGTACCATGTGTGAGAACAAATCGTGGAATACGCATCGTGTGTATTGTACCTAAAATGTCGCAGATCTCAATCCATTTCTCTGCTATGTGTGAAGCTACCTCCTCGTCCCAGTCAAGTTTTTCAATCCATAATGATTGCATGAAGATTTTGGCATTGATAACCATAGGACTGACAAGGCCTAAAGGATCAAAAATGGATGATATGACTGATAGGATAGTACGCTTGGTAAGTTTAACTCGAGTATGAGTTTGGAGAGAAGGATGGGATTGAATCTGGAAGTTATCAGTTGCAGGATGCCATAGTAAACCAAGGGCATGTGCATTTTCAATGTTGTCAAGAGACAGAGGCAACTGGGTCTCTCGATAAGATGATGGTACAGATTCCAGCAATGCTTCATGGTTGGAACACCACTTTCGCAAGGGAAATCCGCCACTGTCAAGCATGAGGATTAATTCTTCTTGAAGGCGTAGCGCTTCTTGAAGATTATCATGTCCTGCCAGGCAGTCATCTACATAGAAGGAAGTCCTGACTGCTTGTGAAGCGAGAGGGTATTTAGCTTCTTCTTCTATTGACAGCTGGTGCAGGGATCTTATGGCTAAAAATGAAGCTGATTTAGTACCATAAGTCACGGTAGTTAAGGCATAATCTTGTATGGGTTCATCTGTGCTGGAACGCCACACAATCCTTTGAAGATTTTGATCAATCTCGTTCATTTTAATGCGTCTGTACATTTTAGAGATGTCAGCTGAGAACGCATACTTATATGTTCGAAAACGAATTATAATTGATGATAGGTCATCTTGCACTGTAGGCCCTAATTTCAGAATGTCATTTAGGGACTTGCCTGAAGATGTTTTTGCAGAAGCGTCAAACACAACTCTAGTCTTGGTTGTAGTAGACGAGGGCTTGATTACTGCATGATGTGGTAAATAGAAGCATTTTTCACCTGGCTGTGGAAGTGAAACCTTCTTCATGTGTCCCAATTCTTCATATTCTTGCATGAATTTTTTGTAATCTTCCTGCAAGACAGAATTGGTTTGGAATTTTCGCTCCAGATGCTCTAAGCGTTTTACGGCTTGTGGTCTGGATTCGCCCAAGGAGTCCTGAGATCGATTCTTGGGTAATTTCACTACAAAAGCACCGTCCTCTGCACGAATAGTGTTTTGTACGAAGTGCTCTTCACATTCCCTTTCTTCTTTAGTAAACACTGGTTTAGGAAAGTCTTCTAGTTCCCAGAATCGTCTTAACTGTGTATCAACATTATCAACAGTCACAAATAAATTGTGTTGAGCGAATGTGACCTTCTTGGATTTAATTGCTTTCTTGGGAATAGTTCCACTAAGTATCCAACCTAGTTCCGTGTTACTAAGAATAGGGTTATTAGGAATGACTATTCTTTCATTAGTGAATAGTTGGTAAAACAAGCTAGCACCAATGAGGATTTGGACATCACCAGGGATGTAGAATTTAGGATCCGCTAATGTTATTTCACTAGGAATATTGAAATGTTTGGGATCTATACGGACTGAAGGAAGTTTGTTTGCAATGTGAGGGATTACTAGACAACTCATTTCAGCCTGGAAATTCTGGATTCTGGATCGCAGATTAACCTTAACACTGTGATTGCAAGAAGAGGTGCCATTAATACCTCGTATCTGAGTGTCGACATCTGTGGTTGGCAGCTGCAACTTCTTGGCTAAACCTTCAGTTATGAAGTTCAATTGGCTTCCTGAGTCCAGTAACGCTCTGCATAACACTAAATTTCCTTGTCTATCTTCAAGATGCACTGCTGCTGTTGCTAATAAAATCTCCCTTTGGTTGGAATTTTCTTTTATCGAACAATAACTAGCAGGTACATTATCTGTAGATTCAGACGGTTGATGTGGTTGTCGAGGAGCCTTTTTACTGTCTCGTGTGTTATTATGTAACAGTTTGCTGTGTGAAGCCTTTCCACAATTACAGAATGACTTGATTTTGCAATTGTCTCTTTTGTGACCTTTGGAGAAACAGTTTGCACATAAACCTTTGCTTTTCACAAAATCCCAACGTTGATCTACACTCAACTGTGAAAACTTGTCGCACTTATGTAAATTGTGACTTTCCTTGCAACAAGGACATGTATCACCTTTGATGGCAACATAAGATTGACGAGTCGTTTTTACAGATTTCTTTTGTGTATGTCTTTCACTTTTTTCCTTGGATGGGCTTGGCACATTGTTAGAATTGGATAGCACTTCTAAAGAATGAGCCTTGGCTTCTAGGAAGTTCATCAACTCTTGAAGCGGTGTGAACCTTTGTGAGTCAATTTTGCTCTCCCATTCCTTGCGTGTAGTTTCACCAAGATGATCCAATATTAATTGAATGAACATGACTTCGTGTAATGGGATTTCAATGTTGAGAGCTTCGATGGCGTTAAGATTGCTTTGAAACTGATTTAATAAGTTTCGCAAGTCTGTAACATTTTCATCTTTCATTATTGGTAATGAAAGTAGATTTTTGATGTGAGCTGTGGCAATAACTCGAGTATTATCATATCTAGAGCACACCAAGTTCCATGCTATAGTAAAATTCTCATTCGTGACTGGAAGATTCTGAATGAGCGCGTGAGCCTGCCCCTTCAGAGAACTCAGCAAATAATGATATTTCTGGATGGAATCCAACGATTCATTGTTTACCACTAAGCTACTGAAAGTGTCGTGATAGTGTTTAAAGTTAGTCACATCCCCACTAAACACTGGAATTTGAATCCTTGGAAGTTGTATATTTCTATTGTTGCATTGTGAAGTAGAAGATTGACACGTGTGATGCGAATTACCACTGTGATTAGATTGATGACTGTGATGAGAGCCTACACTACGCACTGGTTGGTCGTGTAGAAATAACAATTCACTAAGCTTAGCCTTTAGCACCTTGTACTTGTTATTCATCTCTTCGTCATACTGTGCGTGCATGTCAAGTTCACTTTCAGCTTCGATAATAGCTTCAATTTGAGTTTGTACCACTTCATAATTTTGCCACACTTCGTTAAGAGTGTCATATTCAACTTTTAATCGAAATATATCAACTTCTTCAGTAATATTGTCACTGTACTTCTGAATGTACGTAAGTTTTCTTTTAAGAAAAGCACGTTTTTTCGTTAATTCCTTCAATTCACTTTCCATCTTGAATGCGAAATGTGGAAATTACTTGTTCTTGAAGATTTGAAATTCTACCACTGCTGCACGATAATGCATGTATTAACTGTTCACTGTCTTCTTGATGTTCACTGAGGACCGGAATCCCACGATGAGTCGAATCACTGCTGCATGATGCTGTCTTCGATGCGAAGTTCAGGGTTGCTGGAACTCACGAACTGACCGACGCGGAAGCACATATGAATGAGACGAACTCGAGAAACGGTATTTGCGAATACAAGTATGCAATAAATAAGATTGTACCAATATGATCCTGCCCGGTAAAGGACCAATGTTTGGGACTGGCTCGTGAGAGGACCAATGCTAGGGATTGGACGATAATATCCGTGAGATGGATAAATGTAGGATAGCTTAATAAGGTAGCTTCAAGTAAGTATGAAACAATGCACATGTGAGAAGTATAAGATTTCGGAGGACCATTTAGAGCAAGAAGGGACTATATCACGAGGTCACTGGGTACAGAGATCTAAGGAAACATATTGGTTAAACAATCTAGAATGTAATGAAATACTTGCACTTTATTAATACTTGTAACACTCGAAGAAATAATAGGTGAACACTGAATGATAATTGAATAAACAAGTTGAAACAATGAATTGGAATTTGGCGCGAACCAGATTGCACCACTAGAGGTAATTTAGTAAATTTTGTAATTTACTAATGAATTATATCTCAATTTAACGGTAATAAAATTTGCAGTAGAATGTATGTATTTTAAGTTATTAACACTTGATTGTTCACGTTTTATAGCTTCTTGGTGAGTGATGACGTCACACGCTATTTAATTACTTGGAACTAATAAGTGAATCTAATGAACTTATAATACGGCGAATAAGTAAATTATGTATAAGTAATTTACTTGAAATTAATAAAACTTATAAGGAAGTTTTATTCCAATGATTTCTAGTGAAAATACAAAGAGCGCGAACTGGCTTTTGTTACTAGAACCGGAGCAGTGTCAGACCGTGACTTGATCGTGTAACTGCAGGCTTAATACTGATGAGGCTTCCTGACGCTCTTTAAGGCGTCTTTAAAGAGGGAATACCCGACACAAAGAACTCGTGATCAGGATATGATGAAATATACGCCTACTCAACTTAATGCTTGGCGCAAGAACACCTGGCGGATGATTTGAATTAAAACTATTTACTGCACATAATAAATATGCTGGAAAAAACACTTAGCTTGCGTGAACATGTGGTGTTTTTCAGTTCTCAGATCATCTATCAATACCTCTTAAACACGTGAGATCATACAAAACAAATTAGTACTGTAGTATTATGTTATATTTTGACTGCACACAGTTCCCTCCTTTGTGGGAAGTTAGGCAATGTAAGACCGGCATAAACAAATACCAGGCTGACCAGATGTCCTGGTCTTGCAGTCAACTCAAAAGTATCTTTATTGGGCACGATAACTGCTGTAATTTTGTACAAATTAATTCCATGACAGATAATATATCAAGACGAAAAATCTTGTTCAAGTTCGTTAATAGGCAAATTTGGACAAAGAAGGAAGAAAGGGGAAGATTTAAAATAACTGCAAAATCATGATAACTATCTTAATATGAAAAATATTGCAACCGTTTAAAAATATTATACCTCCTAAGAGTAGTACCAAAAACTTTTGTTTGAAAGGTTTTTGATACAGAAACCATTACCTTAAGTAGGAGTTGGAGGGGGGGGGGAAAGAGCAAGCACAGTATCAAATCCATTCAAAGTTATTGTTATCCTAAATATTATTTAAAACTTTCGTCTGAAATAAGTTTTTATACGACCAAACCTTATTGCAAGGGGTGACCAAAATGAAGTCTCAGAACCAAAAAAATGCATTACTCCGTCAGTAGATACAATATCCAGTCCGTTTATAAATGTCATAAATCTTTAAAATATCACCAAAATCTTTTGCCCGAAACTTTTTTACGACTGCATCACATAGAGGCGAACAAAATTGTTTAATTCTCAGCTTATGGGTGGAAATGAGTAAGTATGGTCAAAATGAACTTTAGCCCTTTTTGTTCCAACAGAAATATGAAATTGTTGTAAACCTTCTGAATATTATCAAAGACTTGCAGAAATATAAACTTGTAAATTTACCTACACCTATAGGCTGAGCTAAGGGGGATAATTTAATTTCTGCATGGGTCTTCAACCCATGTTGCAGCTGCACTATATCATTTTTAAAATCAATTAATATGTTTTCTATTCTCTTCAGTGTGATTACTGATGATGTTCCTGGTGGAATGTCGCGTCTCAAGCAAGAAGATTTGTGTACACATGTCACTGTTATGCCACAATCACGTATGTGCAAAAATTAAAAAAATCGCGAATGTGTCACATTTGTTATTGTAGCATAACAAATAAAGTAGAACTGTTATTTTCATGGAAATGGAACTAGCTGTTACTCACCAAGGAAAGAACATACAACGTCCTCGGTTCCTGCAGAACAAAGATTAATGTAAACAGATGCCAGCAATCCACTGAAGTCAAAATCTGATTTTTTCACATTCGTGGTTTTTGCATAACAGTTAGGGCCTAAGATTATGTGCCTTTTTATAATAATGCAACTTTATATTCTTCTTTCATGAGTAAATTTTCTGTATTAGTTTGTATTCGGAAAAAATACTCGTATATTCAATTCATGGGTATAGGCCAGCGTTTCTCAACCTTTTTGAACCCAAGGACCTTTAAAATGACTAAAAAAAAATTACGGATCCCTAATTTTAATTCCATTTTTAGAAGTAGGCTGTATGTAGGCCTATATTCTTAATATTTGGGGTATTAATTATAGGTCATTATAACGAAATAATTCTAAATACATTTTTTTAATTTGACGGAAACACAGCTTTGAATTGGAAAAATATTAAAACCGGAGTTTTATTTCTTTACTTTCCACTTGCTTCATGATATTTTAAAATTATTTCTGCGGACCATCTGCACCATCTTAGGTTGAGAAACGCTGGTATAGGCCTTAGGTGTTCAAACAACGTTCCCATTCTTCTATGCATCTTAAATGTGGCCCTTGAGTAGCAGAAGGTTCAAGACCTATGATCTAATCCATGCTCACACCACATCTAACTACTTGTGTTGTTTATTTTTCAGGGCTAGCAAGTCGAAATCTTGCGACGACCTGGATAAGTTTGCTGGGGACTGAATGCAGAGGAGAGGTTAGGCTGTAATCGAGCGAGTTTCTGAGAGGGAAAGTCGAGAGGGGATTGCAGTTTAGTGGCGGCACATAACCAGTGTAAATACAAGTTCCTGCTTCCTGTGTGTATACTATGTATATAGCTACATTTTATTTTGATATTACGTGTTATTATTGTATTTTTATTTACAATAAATATCTTATATGTATCATTTTCTGAGTTTCTTTCCTAAAGTGAAGTGTTAACCTTTAACCATGGAGGTGAGGTCTGTGTGACCGCAATAAAAAATAAACCGTGCTACTGTCTGGATATTGAATTCACAAATGGGTTATTTACACTACCTTCCCTTCTCAAGACCCTTTATCACCCCATATGTGTCACTTAACCCATCAGACTCAAGAAATACTGGCAGGATGTCAAAGCCGGCAAACGAACAAGACACAGACAATGAAAATGAGATAGGTTGTAAACACGCAGTCCATAGAGGCTCAAGTCGAATGTTAAAAAAAAAAAATCGCGGGTGAAGCCGCAGACACCTGGTAGTTAAATACAAAGTGAAGTGAGTACACCAGTGTCAAAGTCTGGATTCTATATCAGAAGTCCACAAAAAAAACTATACACTGATACCATATTCATTACTCTAGGCTTTCAAGGGTCCCCTAAACGATCAATAATATTGTCAATATTCTGTCCGATAGTGACGCTTTATATTGAATATGATTCAGTCATCAATATGCTTCAAAACGCATCAATATTCTCACCAATATTCATTCTGGCAAAAATATTCGTGCTGCATGATCGGGACTGTTTCAGTAGTGTTTTTTTTTTTTTTTTTTTTTTTTTAAATATAGAAATGTTTTCCAGTTCGGATTTTGATTTTCTAGCATTGACTCTTTCAATGTGTGAAAAAGAAACATCAAAGAATGGTACAAGCTGAGAAGCTGCTTTACAAGCTTAATTTGTTTGCATTCTACAGAACCAGACGACTATAAAAAATTGCTTCGCGGTCTGACAAACAACTGATATTGAAGGAAACATTGACAATAAACCTCCTTGACGTTCAAACGGTTCTTCAATACTGACAGAAAATATAATGTTCTATCAATATCCATCAACATCGATAGGACGCTTCAGTACCTTCCAAGACGATCAATATTTCCATCAAAATGGTCATCCGTCAATATTGAAGCTAATATTCTTATATAAAGTTATTTTTTCACCTTATGTACTAGTGTGCATAATTTTTACTGGGTAATACTAAAAAAAAATACCGTATGCAGGTATTACATAACGATTGTACAAACTCAAGAATTGCACTGACTAAGTCAAAAATTTATCAGTTCTTTTATGATTGTACACTATATAGTGTTTTATCTAGTATGTGACTAAATATTATCTAACTTGATATTATACAGAACATCATTAATTGTAATATTACATAATTATCCTACTCATGTATCACAATTATATAATACTAATTACATATATATTGAGTAATATTGATATATTGATTCCTTTTCGACATCTATCCAATTCTAACCTTCCCACACTAGTGCATAAGGTGGAAAAAATCTCTCTATATATATATAAAAGGCTTTGTCCTGACTAACTGACTAACTGACAGGAATCAACGTAGAGCCTAAACTATAACAGGTAGAGACCTGGAATTTTGACAGTACCTTCGTTTCATAATGTAGGTGCTCACTAAGAAAGGATTTTGAAAAATTCTGATTTTAAATGCCAAAAATCAAATGTTTTTGAGAATACTTAATCCCTTCTTACACAGAATTATCGAATCCGAATCACATTTGACATTAAAACATATTGTTGCCAGCGGATTTCAGATGGGTTTGGAATTAAATTAAATGGAAGTTTGACAATTACAGTTGGCTTTGTCTATTTTTGTCATTCTTTGGAAATTAAACTTTCGCGATCGCTTGAATGTTGTAAGCCCTAATATGGTCAAACATTGTTTTATTTAGACGAAACTCACTATGCAGGGGTTTTCTGGACCAAGGAACTCGAATCTGAAGTCGCTTTTACCAGGCGATGCTATCTAATCGTGGTATGTAGTCCACGTGATTTAGGTGTTAATAAATATAATGATTTTACTATTATGCTCTTAATTTTTAATTTTTGAAATAATTATCGCGGGCGAAGCCGTGGGCACATGCTAGTAACTTTATATAAGAATATCAATAAGCACTAGCGGAAAATATGAAATTTATTAATACATTGAAGCTAATGTTGACAATATTATTGATCTTCTAGGCGCTACTTTAGCTGAGGAAAAACGACGTTGACAACAGAAATAATACATAGTTAGAAAAAATAAGACATGTGGTTACTTACATTCTTGCACAGCGATCAGTTGAACAGTTAACCAGGGCTGCCACACATACTCCATGCGGATGGACACTGGTGTTGATAAATTCGAACTGGATGACAATGACCTGAAAGTGGGAGAATATTTTCAATTTACGCGAAAACCTTACTTTCCTGAAAAAGGCTAAGAATAAATAATGAAAAAAGTCAGGAGGAGAATAATTGCCGAAAAAGGTCAAGGCTTGCATAGTTTACTGATCTTGGAGAAAAATAGATTTAATACAAAGAGGAAAATAGTATATTGCGATATAAGTGCCGTAAGCGATGCATACGGATCGAGGAAAGAGTTTGAAAAAACGAGGTCCTCGCGCCGAGTTTTTTTTTTTTCAATTTTCCGAGATACGTTATGCGCTTACGGCATAACGGCATAAATAGTATCGCATGCTATTTTTTGCACGATGATTATTTATATCAATTCAATTAAATCAATTGAGATATTACCTGAAAATATTATGTATAATATACATTATTGAAGATAGATGTTTATTTCAGAAAGTGATTCGCATGTGTTTCTTGTTATGCGAATCGAATATTTGTCCTGGGGGCCTTGTCCATAAAGGCTTGTATTATGATGTGCCGTAAGTAAATTCTTACCGCACGGAAACTCTTACCGCACATAGCAACAAGATTGCGTGCGGGAATATCAACTTACGATCCACGGCAACAATATTCGTAAGTACCACTAATTAGTTCTGTATCTGTATCTGGTACCCTGATGATCCCCAGGTGGGGCGAAGGGGCCTCCAATGGAGGTTTCATTACCTATATTAATTTTGATATGCTTATTTCCCTCCCGGAGGACTCCGTGCCCAGGATTTTTACGTCCTGAAAAATCCATCGACCGCGGCCGGGTTTGATCCCGCGCCCTGCGCATCTAGAGGCGGGCACGCTACCTCTAGACCACCGCGGCCGACACTAATTAGTTAAGTCGTGCAAAAAAAATATGCTTAGCTGTGTTGCTCCAAAAAAATATATAGCCTAATCCCTAATCCAACTGTAAGGAGTATCCCTACACTACGATTCGTACCAGTTATTTCTTATAACGACAATCCATCTCAGGATATACATTTGCCCCCAAAAGTAACTGATACCACACTTAGTTGTTTTTTTTTAAGTTCAATAACACTATTAGGAAGAGTCAGAAATTGTTTGAGAATAAGCAGCTGCCCGCGGCTTCGCCCGCGATTATTCACTCAGCTGCTAGATGTTTTATTTAAATAACTTGTTTAACAGAAAAATAATTATAACATTATGTGTTTTTCCGCAACAAATAGGCATATAAATAATTATATTTCTTATGGAATAATTAATTATAATTAAACGAATAGAACGAATCTTATGCTTCCGTAAGGGCATAAAGATTCGAAATGAAACGAATAAAACGTACACTGACTCATGAACCTTACCCAAATCATGCATAAACAATTAAAATAGTTGATCATTAAAAAAACTAAAATCCCGGTTTCGATGTAAGCTACAATTCACTATCCAGCTCTTGGACATTCCATTTCAGGGAAACTTTTAAAATGAAAATTGAATACAAGCAAGAGTGATTTGATATTATTTTCTAAATTTTGGACGTTTTCATTTGCAGATCAGACTGCAATAATTCTAATAGATTAAACGTATGTGTTAAATAAATAGCCTTTTAGTACTGAGTTCATTCTGCTTCTACAATCTTTGTACCCCAATCTGAAATTAAGTGTCCGCCGCGAACTTACAAAGTTTGCTGCTAGATGCCGTAAGTTCTCGGGTCGATAAAACTGTTGTCCGCTAGATGTCAGGACGTACCATTTGATCATTCAGATCATTAATCAATTAACGCATGCAGGACACCAAAACATGCCTTATAACTAGGGACCGGATTTTTAGGTTTTTAAAAACACTGTTTTAGGTTTTCCATTAGGTGAAATAGTTTTTTTTTAGGTTTTTTGTCCAAAATATCGTCTTCGTGTAGAATAATTGGTTTAATGAATTTGAATGTGCTACATAGGATTCTATACATAATACTTGTAAAGTTTAACTTAACAAAATTGACTTAAATTTGTGTAAACTTGCTTTAGTACAATATTATACAATTGAAGAAAGAAAGCATAAACAATCAAAAGAAGAAGTGGAAATAAGATTGCCTCACATTTCCTGGTTACGGTATATCACTAAATATCTTTCAAGATTCTCAACTGTGAAGTTCTTCCTGTTATCTCTTAGTTAATAGTTAATACTGTATCTAGACACTACCCTTCTCAGGATTCGAATCCGATGCTTCTAATTTAGTGAGTAAAATACTTTATGGTTGGATGTGGATAATGTGAAACTGATTATTTTCCTATTCTCGGTTGTTACGCATGCTAACCGCACAACAGATCAACTAGGCACGAAAACTTCCCCCCTTTTCTAGAAAGGTAAATAACACGTGTTTCTGGCAGGCTTGACAAAAATATTACTTTGCCATCTGTAGTGAAATTCAGATCGTCGCCAATCCACTAGTGCCGTAATAAACTCGATTTCATTTGTTTCGGCATAATTAACACGTCTACTTAAAACTCACAGTGTGACCACTCAGTATGAATAACAGGGCAGTACTAAAGGCAAACAAGTGCTTTAAAACACAGAAATCCATATCCTTGTTCATATACGGCAACAATGGTTGTTCGTACGAATATTTTAAAAGGAATATGCGGTACTCTTACACTTCCTCTCTAGATACTGTCCATCCTAGACGACAATGGGTTGAACGAAAAGCTGGTGGTATTAATTTCAACTCGACAAAAATTATTGTCTCTCCACAAAATACCGATTTCTCAACCGACAAACAAAAAAGACAAAAAATAGCCTAAATTAGATATTTTAGGTATTATATCCCGTTTAGGTATATTTAGGTTTTTACACCCCATTTAGGTATTTTTAGGTGCTACAGAATTAATGTGGGTGAATCCCATGGACATGATTCGAAAAAATGTATGAGCGCTTTTTGTTTTGGAAGTAAGGAAAAAAGTAGGTAAAAACCTAAGAATCCGGTCCCTACTTATAACTAGGGCCCGGATTTGAAGATTTTAACCTATTTTTTTCCCCAGCTTCCTAATTAAAACATTTTAACGTATTTTTCCGTTTCATACCTATAGCTTCCGAATATATGAATCTTATAGAACCTAAAAAGGGATAAATCGGACTGAAGGGCCTAAAAGGGGCTAAAGAGGACTTTTACTGTAAACCTAGGGACTAAAGAAGACTTTTGCTGAAAAACTAGAGGCATTAGGACTTTTGATGAAGAGCTAGGGGCTAAAGAGGACTTTTGCAGAAAAACACCATTTTTAAATAGATTTTCCAATTAATGCAAAGGAAAATAAATATGTGAATTTGTCATATTAAGAAAAGACATAATAAAAATAAATTTATACAACACACTGAAATTAACAATGTACGCCTATATGTCACTTTGTCCCTTGTGTTTGTAACTCGAAAATGTGCCGCTCGCCGTCGCAGGAAAGGAAACTTGAGCCACTTTGAAATCTGCAAGTAATCCGTTTCAGATTTCGAATAACAAGTTGCCGACCGACGACAGAGATAATAGGAGAGTCTGTGTCAAAATTATTTTCGCTGTTAATATTAGTGTATTATTAAGACGGCTAAAATCGTTTGTTTAAAACCTAAAAAGGGCTATTCCACGAAAATAAAAGGCTAAAATACCTTTAATAAAAGCCTAAACATCCGGGCTCTACTTATAACTAGGGATGGCAGATTTTAGCAATCGCGATCAATGCTAAATGTCCCCAAATGCTGTCAAAATAAGTGATATTTTGGTTTTGAAGCATATTATTGTGTTTTTTTTTTCAATTCGAGATAAAATGCGAAATTAGTATAGGGTAAGGTAGTACATTTTCGAACAATTCTGAACGGACTAAGATTTTTATCCATTCTTGGGTTTCAAATGTTAGCCAACCTCTTTTTAAAAATATAGCGTCCATACTGATTGTTTTGTTGATCTGTATCCGCGAGAATGATGTTTTAAGTTGACTCATTCGGCCATAAAATATTATTTTCCAATCGAAGGTAAGAACTCCATGCTGGAAAAATGGCACATTATAAAATTGCTTATAATTCCACGTTGTGTTACTGGAATATATTTTTGAGGACCAATTTTTAACTCATACCAACAAATAGCGTAGTCTTTAATACGTAAGTCATTGGCAAAACAATGGTCATTCGTGAGTGGAATTTGCAACTATGTATAATTTACAAAAACTAGCTCGAGGTACAAAAACGAACGGATTGTAGGTACAATTTCGAACAGTACTTTAACCCGCGATCGCTTGCATGGAAAAGCTGTTTTGCCATCACAGCATTCTGCATGTTTATTATTATTAACTGTGCCAGTCAAATATTTAAAGGATAGCATTCACATAGCTTTCAACAGTGGTATTATTTCAACGAAGATTTATGAACTGCACTTCCTCTGGATTGCTATTACATCTCAGCAATTATGCAATACAGAATAGCAAACAGAAATCGTTCTGGAGTTGTTAAGTATTTTTTATTATTGCTCTTGATGTTATGACAGACCCGCCTGCATGGTCTAGTGGTTGCAGACTACGGACCCGCAAGTCTGGGTTCGATCCCCGTTACCTCCTCGAATTTTTCTGAGGTAGGGCGATTTGGAACGGGGTGCATTCAGCCTCCTGACACCAACCGAAGAGCTAATTCATAAAGAAGTAGCGGCTCCGGTTCAGTAAGCCATCAATAACTGACGAAGGAGTCAGCATGCTGACCACATGCCCCAAACCTGCCATCTGCCTATTCAAAACGTGACAGTTCATTATTATGCTCATATTATTGATAAATAATAATAATAAAATATAATATTTGGAAGAACGCAATTCGTAAGTTGAAAATGCCACTGTTCAAAATAGTACTCACTGGTGTTTAGAATTGTACCTACTGTGTGGTACATTTTCGAACGATATTCTGGAAATGAAAGATTGATTGCCATGACCAATTTTACAGCTGTTTGACTTCCATATTTTTTTGAAGGGTCAACTACATTGCCAATTTTGTGATTACGATACAGTTGAACTTGTCTTAAGTCTACTGTGTTCATAAAATAAGAATATTTGTTAAGTGTTCGAAAATGTACCACCTTACCCTAAAATGTGAAATGTACGTACTTCTGCGAAATAAGTGCGAAATTACATTGTAAGGGACATTCATAAAAAATAATATGACAGGAAATGAAACAAATCAGTTTTATGAAGCTGTTAATGAGCACTTTCGTCCATCAGTGGCTGGTCAGATAAGCACCATAAATCCTAGGAAAGTGTTCGATATGAGGAAAAGAATTCCATATTTCATAATGAGTTTCTTATGTGGTTATGATTAATTTCACAAATATTTGATAACCAGTATAAGAGACAATTATTTTAAGAGGTTGACTGACTTCAAATTTTGTTAGCAATACAAACAAAATTTCCACTCTTTGCCAATACAGCTACATATTCAGGTAATTTGGTCACCTACCAATAGCGTGGATGTAGGCTAGAACGCTTTTTCAGAAAATACAATTTAATTGTCACACGATAGTCGAAACAGATTAAAGGAGAGTATTATTGAAATTTAGCAATGTTTCAGTGTTCACAATTTCACTACTAATTTGTAAAACCTCTTTTCTAATAATAATAAAATTATTTCATCTCAAATCGCTACAAAATGCTAAATATTAACGTTAAATATACTATAAAATGTTAAGTTTTATTTTTAAGATGTTAAATCTTTACTTTTTAGCTGCTAAAATCTACCATCCCAACTTCGATCGTGATCACTGACCATCTCCAAGAAGATTATATTACTATATAGCAATTAGTCATCTGTGACGCAACGATTCCAGATTCCTCAGGGGCCTTGGAGTAAGAACGCACCAGGTGACATCAATAGTGGAAGCAGTGAGGAGGAAACACCAATTATCACTAGGAGCCGTAAAAAATTAAATATGTTTCAAACGGGAAAACGTAGCTAGGGAGGCCACAGTTAAATCAGTGTGTCAGTAGAATTTAAAAAAGGAAAGTGAAGTTAATAGTGTAAAAGAAGAGAGTGTAATAACCAAGAGCAGATATGAGCTTAATAATATTTAGTAAAGCATAACGTACTCGTAGTTAAAGGGGGATTACGACTTAATATTATCCAATGTTTAAATGACATGTAATCACACGTCTCCATCGTACAGGGAAGCGAGTGCCCCGCAGATTTTTTTTCTCTAGGCAGTACACAAAGAGTGGAGTAGGCTTGAACTAACAGCAGCGGGAATAGTGTGCAGACCCAGTTGTTTACGTAAACAAACGTTATTGTTTAAATTGAGACACGTTGAACTGCTGTGCGATATATTTTAGTAATGTAATGTGCTGAAATGGATCCGTCAGAAACCGCAAGGTAGGTACGGATCCATCTCTAAAGTGGAAATTTGGGCTGATGTAAAGTTGTTGTTTAGAACAAATAAATTCATATTCTTATTCTTATTCTTATATAGCAATTAGCAAATGTAACAGTGTTGACCCATGGATATTTCCAGTGGTTCAACTCCAAAAAGTCTTAAAAAGGAATTTAGAAATAGAAAAAGAGTACAGATAAAACCTATCCAGTACGTTATACCACAACAGCAATGAGGATTGCTTATGGAACTCATATTCATTTAAAAGTGAAAATAATTTCTTATGGAAAAATACTCCACAACTGCTGATTATTAATATAGTAGAATTTTTGTAAATGCTATGTAGTTTTCTCTTAATAATTATTTGACACAAGTGAAAGAAAAACCTGTAAAACCAGGTTAATTCTCAAAACAAACTATCCTCCCATCTAGTGGGAAACTGCCTTACTTTGTGCTCCGTCTTCCTAAGCTCAGCAGATAGTGTGACTTCCTGTTGAACGGCGCTCAGTTCAAATGCAGAAACAGGCCAATACTAAGGAAATCTCTTGTTTATCCTCGTCATAAGATGTTTCTAGCATTTACAAATAATTTAAAAACCAGATTGACACAAAATTGGTTGATGCGCTTTGCGTGAATAGAGGGTGATGTCATAAAACTGATTCTAAGATAACTGAACTTAAAAGTTTAATTAATTTTGCAAGATTAGGTATTTATAATTTTATGAAAATAATTTAAGTAGTCCTAAATATACGCGGGTCATTCAATAATTAAAGAGAAAAATTGGTCTGGGGAAAAGATGGTTGGTAGTACAAGTTTGATTCGTTCAGGATTTTAAGTTGACATCACTGGGATGAGTTCTAATCAGCTGACGGCTCAACATTACTCTGTTTATAACCGCAAAATTAAGTTTAACGATGTCGGGTCTTCTTGAAAATTCCACATTGGTTGAACAACGTTCTGTGATTCTTTTTTTTATTTTTTTATTGCTGAAGATGAAACACCAGCTAATATATATTCTAGAATGACTAAAGTGTATGGTGAAAGTTGTATGAACCGTGGACATTTTTACAAGTGGGTAGAACAGTTCAAAAGTGGTCGAGAATCAGTGATTGACGAACACCGTTCTGGCCGTCCTGTTGAAGTTGCAACTTCCTCACTTGAAACTCGAATTGATGACATTATTCTTGCAGGCATTACGCAGGAAGAAGTTCCAGAATAACGCGGAAGTCAAGAAATTCGTGGGAAATTGGCTCCGACACCAAGACAAAGAGTTCTTTGCAGCCTGTATAAAAAAAAAGCTAGTAATCCGTTGGGACAAGTGCAAAAATGTTGATTGGGATTATGTTGAAAAGTAGAAAAAGTCTTGTTTTGTAAAAATAAACGGCTTTTTCTCCAGGTCAGTTTGTCTCTTTAATTATTGAATGGCCCTCGTACTATAATGGTATTGTTGTGAATTCCAATAAAAAATGTTGCTTATATCACTCTAGACCAGTGGTGTTCAACCTTTTTTTTTAACTAAAGTGTCATTTTATTTTTGGTAAAAGACTAGCGGACCGCATTGATTTATTGATTATTAACAACATCCGGGGTGCGCGGGCAAAGAGAGTTAAGTCCACTTTCTTGTTACTGAGAATTAGAGTGACTTAACACACTATACCAGGCCTATAATATAGCTTTAGATATGGATAAACCTATGAGGCACACATCCATAACTACCGTACAATTTTGAATATGACTTAGCCTACTGGACTTAACACAAATGTAGAAAACATTTTTATCTATAACTCTATGGACATATCTCAATTTTTTAGGATGGTGGAGTTAACTCTCTTTGCCCGCGCACATAACTTATAGGTAGCACAACTGTATCAGTTATATTGCAATATCTGTAGGGATTATTTAACATTATACATGAGTGTTTTACATTTTGTCTTCTCTTCTGTTGGAACGACGGTCACAGCCGGCAAGCTTTAATGTATAAAGATATTATGTATGGCATTCTCTTCATGTAAATTGGTTATCTCTTCTCTATCTCTCTCTATATATATAAAAGGCTTTGTCCTGACTGACTGAATGAATGACTGACTGACTGATTGACTGAATGACAGGAATCAACGTAGAGCCTAAACTATAACAGGCAGAGTCTTGGAATTTTGACAGTACCTTCGTTTCATAATGTAGGTGCTCACTAAGAAAGGATTTTGAAAAATTCTGATTCTAAATGCCAAAAATTAAATGTTTTTGAAAATACTTAATCCCTTTTTGCATAGAATTATCGAAACAAATTCACAGAACATATTGTTGCCAATGGTATAGGTGGGTTTGGATTAAATTAAATGGATGTTTGACAAATTAGAGAAGGTATCATTATAATTCATATTATCTATATTAATAAAAGGAATTGTCCTCGATGTCCAGCGAAAACTACTGAACGCAGAGATCTGAAATTTTAAACATAGGTGGGCTGAAGGGTCGGAAAATGCACCTCGAAGCCGGAATTTTAATTTTAGTTTTCGTTCGTGAGTTATGAGTGAAAAACGGGCAAAAAACGTGCATTTTTTGCGTTTTCAAAACATAAGTTTTCAGTTATACATTTCTATGTCAAATCAATTACAGTTGGCTTTGGCTATTTTTGTCATATCTTGAAAATAAAACTTTCGCGATCGCTTGAATGTTGTAAGCCCTAAATATGGTCAAACGTTGTTTTATTCGGACGAATCTCACTATACAGAGGTTTTCTGGGCCAAGAAACTCGAATCTCAGGTCGCTTTTACCAGACGATGCTATCTAATCGTGGTATGTAGTCCACGTGATTTAGGAGTTAATAAATAAAATGATTTTTAATTTTTGAAATAATTATCGCGGGCGAAGCCGCGGGCACATGCTAGTAGGCTATAAATGAACAGAATGTCCACACCATACCATATCCCCGAATAATATAAAACCCAAATAAAATATTATTAATGTACCATGGGCAATACATCTTTCTCACTTCACATTTTGACCTAGAATAAGAGGCCGTATTGCAAAGAGTGAGCATTGAGTTGTTTGAACCTGAGGCAAAGCTTTATTGTTCACCAGGCATGGCTTGGTTTCTGCAAACAGTGGGTGACTTATCTTATAACAGTAGGCCTATCCTTCAGAGAATTTTTAACAAAAAATAGTATATTGCGATACAAGTGCCGTAAGCGATTCATACGGATCGAGGAAAGAGTTTGAGAAAACTAGGCGCTTGCGCCGAGTGTATTCAATTTTCCGAGATCCGTTATGCGCTTACGGCACGAGTATTGCATGCTATTTTTTGCACGATGATTATTTATATCAATTTAATTATATTAATTGAGATATTACCTGAAAATATTATGTACATACATTATTGAAGATAGATGTTTATTTCAGAAAGTGATTCGCATTTTTTTTTGTTTGTTATGGGAACCGAATATTTGTCCTGGGGGGCCTTGTCCATAAACGCTTGATGTGCCGTAAGTAAATTCTTACCGCACGGAAACTCTTACCGCACATAGCAACAAGATTGCGTGCGGGAATGTCGACTTACGATCCACGGCAACAATATTCGTAAGTGCCACTAATTAGTTAAGTCGTGCAAAATAAAAGTTGGATTAAAACACTTTTAGCACACTTTTCAAATACGCTTTTTTTTTACTTCCTCTGCCTATATCATAGTTACTGTGGGTAGAGGAAGTACTGTGTTCGACACGGAAAGTCCGGATTTTTGAGGTTCCCTGAATAAAAACAAATGCTATTTTCGTAAACATATTTGTCTGTTTGAATATCTGTGAATAGCCTAGTTCCAGAATGAAAAATCGTATGAAGACAAAATGTTGTACTTGGTTCGTTACCTTATGTGATTTTCTCTTACTTTATCCCAGTTTAAGGAAAAAAAGGCTCATACAATTTCATTTAAATTTTTTACAAATTTACCCAAATTATTTATCTAAACTTTTTTTTTCTTAAAAATTCCCTGAAGGATAGTGTTATAAGATAATTCACCCACTGCTTGTAGAAACCAAGTCTTGCCTGGTGAACAATAAAGCTTTGCAACAGGTTGAAACAACTGAATACGTACTCTTTGCAACACGGCCTCTTATTCTATGTTAAAATGGAAAGTGAGAAAGATGTAAAAGTGATAACATTACCCGACTGATAACATTATCCGCGATTACATTAAGCGGCGATCGCTGTACTATTGGAAACTCGTCATTTCAATGCACGCATTGGCTCAGTTCATATACCTTCTAAAACCATGCGGACTATAGCACAATATACTGTACAAAGCATTAGGAAATCCAGTACCCCATAATATTTTCCTCACACAGGAAGATACAAAATGACCCGTGAGTCATAACACCTTGCACCTGCAGTGCATTATATAAGGGCGCCCCCATCAACTGTCGCTTGCTGTTACCATAACTTTAATATTATTGCTGTGTGGCTTAATGACAAAATAATTTATTACACAACCTTGCTGAATTCATGCTTGGTATGCCAGCTAAAAATTCCCTTTAGGCAGGCCTACAGGCTGAGGTATATTTCGAAGTGCTAAATCTCGCCTTATATGAGAGCTATCGAGAAATCAGTTATTGATTTGTAGAGTACTCATCAAGAGCTTTTCAACGATACCCCATAAGACGTGGTTTAAAAAAATTCGAATTTCCATCTACCCACCAACCACCCCCACTCGTACCCCCGAATCGTTGGTGTCACTGTGAACTCCATAGGGAGTACTCTAATTTATTCAAACAAAGTTTCCCCCTATACTTCATAGGGGCCGAGATATAAATTTTTCAAAAATTTCAACTCCCTCCCCCGACCCTCCCCTTGGGCCAATTTTGCTCATTAACGAACTTGTCTGAACAATTAGGCCTAGAAATAACATAATAAAATTTGGTTAAAATATCTTCAAAATTACAGCCGCTATCGTTAAAGATAAAGATATATATATATATTAAGTTATATCTTTTTTTTTTTTTTTTGAACGGGCGGTGGTTTCGTACTTAGGGAGGCATGAAACGTAACGATATGAAAGAGTTTTTTGAAACTCATGACATGGTATCGATTGCAATAGGTAGATTTTTCTTCGAAACCTGCCTCAAAATGAAATAATATATCGCTCAGTCTACGAAGTAGGCCTACTACCAATCTTCTGGCAATGATAAAATATTTTTTTTTAATTTTCCGAAAACTGTTCCGAATGTTTGGCATTCTGATAATTGAGATTTTCCTGTACACACATGAACTACTTGGTAATTCAAGCGAAAGAATTATAATAGGCTATTAAAGCATATTAAATTTCTGATTGGTCTTAGCCCCTGTTTGCAGCGAATACTACTTCTCCGACATATGTGTACTGCGTGCGAAGTGCAGCCTATGCCTCAGGGGATTTATACCCCCACGGTAAATTCCCTGATTTCTGGGTTCAAGTTTAGCCACGGTATTACTGTGGTTAGTAATTTTCACGCATTGAATTGGACTTAGTAGATTAGGTGAAGTTCTAATGCATTTCATAACTAAATTCCTGTAACTACACCTGTAGAGCTTACGCTTTTATCTGTGGACCTCGGCTGTACTTGAAGAGCCTATACTACCACCTCCAGATGAAATATTTATTTTGTAGGTAGGAAACTTATCTGAAGTTGGCCAAGAATTGTATACTACGATCTCCTACGATCTGGAAGTCAACTCGCAGTTAAGCTATCGGGAAGATGGAGTAGTTGATAAATCACCTAATGTAAGATAGGCAGACTTGGTAGAAACAAATTGTATATAATTTTTTTTGAATGAAAAGGGCAAAGAGTTAAAAGTGTTTGGAAGTTATAAATTTTATTTGAGCCACACCACCGAAGTTGTGAAGGAAACCTTATTTTACGAAATACTCATAATCATCCACCAAGTAAAACCATAAAAGAAAATTCTTAAGTATACAAATAAATACAAATTCCAAAAGTAAAAATAGAAAGGTGAAATAGTTTGCTATATGAGTATATAACATATTTTAAATAAAACTAATAAACAAACAACAATTATTAAATTGATTAAATTGATTATTAAATTGATTGTATTGTACCTGTATTCATTACATGTTACTTGTATTTTGTATTTGTATTTTTATTTTTAACTGATGTAATTTAAAAGGAACTGACCCCAAACACGAGCTTTGCTCCTTTGGGGTAACTTATGTAACTCTTTCTGTAATAATTTAAAAGAGTAAATAAATAAAATAAATAAAACCATTTTCTGCAAATTTTAAACCACCGGCTATCGTCGCCAGTCCCAAGCCAGGATAAAAGTGTCGGGGAAAATTGCAAGACTAACGCATATGGATCAGGGAGAAGCGGGGGGGGGGGGGGGTGAACTCTTTGAGGGCATTTTTGTGCAATTCGACAACCCTTTAATCGACAATTCCGGATTGATTTCGCATTCATTCTTAGACGTTATTGGTGAAAATCGGAAGGGTGACGTTTTAGTTAAATAGTAGACAAAAGAACACTTTATGTTGCAATGCAGACAAAGTAGTTAGCAGGAGCTGAAGATAAATCTGCTGATACAAACATGAGGATCATGATTTATCACGTGTGGGGCATTCATGCACGGCGCAGATGTGAAGAATGTTAAATAACATCACGATCTGGATCCGCAGATTGAGCACGACGTGATGTGTGGATCTTTCTAACCTCTGTGTGAAGATCATCTCATATACATTAACCAGCCTAACATCTGCTAAAATTGCTCCTCCACCGTGAATCTGCGAGGTCTATAGTCAGCCTATTCTACAGCGGAAGAAAGGTTTTTGAAGTGAAACTTCTTTAGCCGCGCTAGGAGTAAATCGAGAGCTAACCCAAACTTGCGTTACGAACAAAATCGTCACGAAATTAGTGGGGCTGAGACGGAACGGACTGCACAGAAAACAATCAATTCGACGATTAGGCTTATCCAAAATTTAAAAATAAAAAAATCCGAAATCAAGAAATAAAGACCAAAATTTCAAAAATCAAAAAATCGAAAATTAAAAATCCGAAATTAAAAATTTCAAAAATCTAAAAATCTATTAGAACAGAAATACGCTGTATCGGATTTCCATGAAACTTGGTATACGCATTTATGACGTCCATGAGAAGTACCCTATTGAATTTGAACCTAATCTGTTGACCGGTACCGGAGTAAAACCCAATTTAGTGTCTATTTTAAAGGCGCAATAACTCAAATACGCTTTATCAGATTTTTATGAAACTTCGTATACACATTTATTATGTTCATGGGAAGACGTCTATTGATATTCGACTAAATCGGTTTGCCAGTACCGGAATAATGCCCAATTTAGTGCTTTTTATGTTAATATATATAAGAAGTCGTCATAACTCAAATATGCTTTATTGGATTTTCCTGAAACTTTGTATACCCATTTACAATGTGCATGGGAAGACGTCTGCTGATATTGGACAAAATCGGTAGACCGGTACTGGAGTAAAACCCAATTTAGTGTCTATTTTAAAGACGCGGTAACTCAAATACGCTTTACCTGATTTTTATGAACTTGGTATACACATTTATGATGTCCATGGGAAGACGTCTATTGATATTGGATAAAATCCGTTGTCCTGTTTCGGAGTAATGCTCAATTTAGTGCCTATTTTATGGTAATATACGTATTCGAAAGAATTCATGAAATGCAAATCAGTTATCATGACAACATAGTCAATTGTTTTACTGTGATCTTATGAGGCTTTGGAAATTAAAATACAGTTAGCTATTGCAAATAACACTATTGCTTTACATGTGCTTATCCAACTAGACCGTTAAACTGATCCAGGTGGCCGAGACGGTAACGTCTTGGCCTCACATTCTGGAGTTCCATGGTTCAAATCCCGAAACCGCCCAATTTGACTTTTTTTTTGTATTCTGCATATCATAACTGCAATCATAACTGATTAAACAAAAACATACTGGCACTTTGTTACATCAGTTTACCTGATTTTATTTATAATGCAAACATATGCATAATGTGAGGTTATTTGCAAGATAATGCATTTCCAAATGCTAAAGTAATCACAACTGATAATATAGACGTCCTGTCTGCGAGTACCGTATGGTCCAGCAAAGCGAGATGAGAGATCTTGCCCCCTTCTCTCGCGTCTTGGTCTCTATCGCGCGCTGTCTTGAGTGGGGGCTGCAGTCGCGCGCTGAGATCGCACGGGCGCGGATGTGTGTTTTGTGATGAGAGTTCCTGCTGGTCACCACCTCTCTACACTGGTGAGTTACACATATCTGCACGTGTTATACAAACATCAGTATTATTATTCAGTGTGAATGCTTACCGTTACAGGCATCTCTTAGCCTCTCTGCATACCTATGTTCCCAAATTATAAAGCGGTAAGACACCTTTACACATACCTCAACGTCAGAGTTTGTGCAACGTATTTCCCGCCTGCGTGCTTAGATTTCTTGTTTTAATAAAAGCTATTAATTCTACGAATGCTAGGTAATAATAATAATAATAATAATAATAATAATTTATTTTCATCCAGGTATCAAATACATATTTGATGTTGGACATGTCAGAAACTTACAATCTAAATTATACAATAGATATACATTAGATATATAATAGAGATGCATGCTATGGCTATCCCTTTCACAGTTCTTCTATCCTGTAGAGTGCTTTTTGGCATAGGTATTCTTTTAATTTACTGGAAAATTTTGTCCCGGTACACTGTTTTAACCTGTCTGGTAGTTTGTTATAAAATTTTACCCCGATTACATATGGATCCCTTTCCGATGCTTTTTTGTTGTGCCCTATTGTGTATAAGTTCTTTCTTGATCTTGTGCCGTACTGATGTATCTCTTCTATTGCGACAGTCATTTTTGATTTTGATTTTACAAGTAAAACTACCCTGAATACATATAAGGATATTACAGTTAAAATTTTTTCATTCCTAAACACTTCTCTACAACTGTCCATCCTTCCTAACTTATATATGATCCTGAGGCATCTCTTTTGCAGTACAAGTATTCTGTTTAGATGTGTGTAGGCGCATGCTCCCCACACTTCGATTCCATATAAGATATGAGGGTGAACCAGCCCATAGTAAAGCATTTTTTGTGTTGTAGTACCAAGATAATTCGATATGTACCTAATGACATATATGGCTTTGCCTATCTTTTTACACACTTCATCTACATGAAATTTCCATGATAAATGCTTGTCAACCAATATCCCCAGAAACGGATGAGTGTTTTTTTCTTCTATATCATAGTCGTTAATTTTTATGTGGAATTTTTCTTCCTGTAGACTATTTGCCAGTTCGAATTTGATAATTCCTGTTTTGTTTACATTAGTAGTTAAATTATTTGAATGGAAATAGTTTAGAAGAGAGTTTGTGGATGCTGCAGCTGCCTCCTGCAGTTCCTTGTTTGTATCACTCCAGCATACTGCAGTGCTGTCATCAGCATAAGTTATTATTTTACACTTATTTGGGGCACTTAAGTTATTTATATAAACTATGAAGAATAAGGGTCCAAGTACAGTGCCTTGTGGAACCCCATATTTAACAGTACCCTGTTTGGATTTCACCTTAGCCACTTGCTTGTCCTCCTTGTGGTATATTTCTGTGTATTGTGCTCTATCATGCAGATATGTTGTCACAAGCGCCTTTGGGATTCCTCTCACTCCATATTTTTCTAACTTATCTAGCAGCACACTGTGATCTACATGGTCGAATGCTTTTGTCAGGTCGAGATATATTCCAGCTACTTTTTCATTGTTGTCAAGTTTACTAATGATTTCATGGATCAGGTTTGTTGCTGCGGTCACTGTTGACAGTCCGGGCTGGAAACCATGCTGGCATGGGTTTATAACATTATTTATGGCAAAGAATTTTGTTAACCTAGCGAGTATTACTTTCTCGAATAAGCGAGTATTACTTTCTCGAATACCTTTAAGCTTACAGTTATGTAAAATATTTATAATAATATTTTATTATGTTCGACCATATATATGCCAAACTCGGTTTTCCTTATATAAATTATACTAGCATGTGCCCGCGGCTTCGCCCGCGATAATTATTTCAAATATTAAAAATTAAGAGCATAATAGTTAAATCATTATATTTATTAACACCTAAATCACGTGGACTACATACCACGATTAGATAGCATCGCCTGGTAAAAGCGACCTCAGATTCGAGTTCCTTGGTCCAGAAAACCCCTGTTTAGTGAGTTTCGTTCAAATAAACAATGTTTGACCATATTAGAGCTTACAACATTCAAGCGATCGCGAAAGTTTTATTTCAAGGTATGACAAAAATAGACAAAGCCAACTGTAATTGTCAAACTTCCATTTAATTTAATTCCAAACCCATCTGAAACCCACTGGCAACAATATGTTTAATGTCAAATGTGATTCGGATTCGATAATTCTGTGTAAGAAGGGATTAAGTATTCTCAAAAACATTTGATTTTTGGCATTTAAAATCAGAATTTTTCAAAATCCTTTCTTAGTGAGCACCTACATTATGAAACGAAGGTACTGTCAAAATTCCAAGTCTCTACCTGTTATAGTTTAGGCTCTACGTTAATTCCTGTCAGTCAGTCAGTCAGTCAGTCAGTCAGTCAGGACAAAGCCTTTTATATACTGTATATAGGGATTTTTCTGTGTTTTGTTGTGTATACGTTGCTACGATTTTGTTTGAATTTTTTGCACAAATTGCATATTACAAAAGTCTAAAACTTTTTTTTAAAACACTTTTCCCAATAAATTCTCTGAAGTGGTTGAAATCCCAGGCGGCGGATTTCTACAGAGAGGGCATCGAAAAGCTTGTGCCACGGTATGATAAATGCCTTGATTTGAATGGTGATTATGTAGAAAAATAGCCTAAGAGTCTACCTTCAAAATGTAATAATTTTTTTTCACTTTGTTTATTTTTATTTCAAAACGTCTGTTAATTTCTGGTCAGACCTCGTACATACATGATACAAGTAAGAAGATACAATGAAGACAGTGTTAATATGTTAAGTTCTTTAAAAATAGGTTGGGAACGTTCTCTTGGGATGCAGCCTTTTATAACATGTTCTGCCTTCTTTTGGAGGATAAATATCCAGCCCTGACTACAGATATAGTGGCACCCTGTGCACCCCTGAGTGTTCACTTCAAATAGAGAGAGGTCACACCTCATAAAGTCATGAAAAGTTGTCCAGCCGGAACGTTAACTCTTTAGAGAATCTGTAATAATAAAAATATTATAAGAATAAACCGGTGCACGCGGTACTCGGGCTTATGTTCAATCCTGGTTCAAGTTTCACGTTTCTTCTCGGATAATGGAAGAATTTTGAGTTGGATCATCAAAATCATTAAAATGCATGTTGTATATCGTTGAACTCGATCAATAAAATAAAAAGACTTAATACCAGCAACCCAACAATGTTTTGTTTTTACGAGGGTGGATTGAAAAGTAACGCACAATAATTTTTTGTAGAAAAAGTTTAATATGGGTAGATACAATTACAAACAAACAAATGCACACATGAAGGGACATCTTCTTTTATATATTTTTCTACATAGTCACCAAGTTTCTCAACACATTTTCCCATTGTGATACCAGTTTCAAAATACCCTGTTCAAGAAGTACGTTCGGTTGGAAGTTGTTGGAAAAAGAGTCTTTAAAAAGTGGCACCCACTCTTACTATAGTTTGAGTTTTGTTACTAGCTGGTAGGTGTGCTAGAAACAGCAAGCACTTCTAGGAATTTCTCGGCCAGACGTGCAACTATTTCCCGCGGCTTCAGTTCCTCCGTACACGACCCATAGCTATAGGTACAGGAGACAACACTACGACTAAAAAAAACTGTTTCCAATGTTCTAGTACACTATTTTTGCGTGCTGGCACTGCTGTAATCGGGGGTATACGCCGTATATCACTCGTTATCGTATATCTGCTTTGGTTATGCTTAATTTTATATATATTAGGGATGGGTCGATACCAGATTTTCTCGATACTCGATACCGATATATGATTTTTTCCTCGATACTCGATACTTCGACACTCGATACCTTCAATATTTCCAGTTTCAATAAATAGGTACATTAAAAATTAAAATTTGAGAGAACTGTGTAATACAAACAAAATTAATTTATTCTGCATATTTAATGAGACAAAATTTAATATAATCAGTAGCCTATAATTATTTTTAAACTTTACATTAAAACTAAAATTAGTTTTTTAAACAGTCGACTTACAAGTTTTTGTTAAGAAATATTAGCATTCTCACTTAATTGCAGAATTGCAGAATTACAAAAGTATCGAAAAAGTATCGAGCGAGTTTTCCGAAGTATCGTTCGATGCCGATACCATGCAAGTATCGAGAGTATCGAGGTATCGAAAGTATCGAGGACCCATCCCTAATATATATATATATATATATATATATAAATTTGGTGAATACTTACATAGATTTAAAATTTCTACCTCTGCAAATTGTAAATGTAAAGAGGAAAGCCAATCTGTTAGGCACCTCTTATTTCATTGTCCATTATTTACGCATGAACGTTATCAGTTAATATTATATTTAAATTTTCTAAATTTTGACTTTATTACACCAATCTACCGTCTCTTCTTAAATAAGCAAAGTTATAAAGTTGTTTTAAGTTTCATGAATAGTGTTTTTGCAAAATTGTAATATATATATATATATATATATATATATATATATATATATATGTAGTTTACCGTATACTCTGTATATATGTTTAATCTATAACCCTAATATGCCATCTGGTAAAATAGGGTTCTGTATTTTTGGGAATTCAATAATAATATATATATTATTATTATTATTATTATTATTATTATTATTATTATTATTTATTTGACAATTCTGCCACTGATTCGAGAAAACAACGTTAGAGTAGCCTGTTTACGAAAAGTGAGACATCAAAAGTGGCTCTATGGAGTGTTTCTGATCACATAGCCAGAATCAAATTATGAATATTTTATCTTCGAATCAAAATAGTGTGATTTTAAAGTAATTTTTAACATAACTCATGCGTAAATGTGATCGATAAAATGTATTTGATTTTCCAAGATCTCACAGGCTCATATCTATCCTGATATGCCTATTTTGTGCCAAATTATGGACAAAAGTGCGTTACTACTGCTTACTTTGAAATCACTTTATTTGTATAAATTAAATAATTTTATTAATAGTGTCTCGTATTAACTGCTTCTACGCAATAAATTCCCTGAAGGGTAATTAATAGTTATAAGCTACTCACTTCATATACAACTCATGTTTTAAGTCTTGTCTCGTCAATAAAGCAACTGAATAAGTCTGCAATACAGCTCAATACTCTAGTGTGGAATATATTAACCCTTTCATAGCTGAGTTTGTATGGGATATAAAACCATCAGTGGGATGTAAGTTTTAAATCAATGACATACAATAGCTGATCTCATTGAATAATAAACTTACCACGAGAATAAAAATCGTCACATTTTACATAAAGTAAGAACTGTTTGAAGTGCCGGATTTATACGTCAGTAGCAGTGAAAAGGATAAGGTAGATGAAATTATGTTGTGAAATGTGCTTTGAATTTTTCCTGGTGCTGGTAATATAGGATATTTTCCAATTAATCCAATTCTCCACCTGGTTAGTGGCCCGGGAAAATACCCTAAATTATGTTGTGTTCATATAAGATTATTTTTTAATAAATAAAAAACTTCAAGTTAAGAAAACTGGAAGTTTGAGCAATAAAATAATCACTACCGAGCGAGGTGGCCGAGATGGTAACGTATTGGACTCCTATTCGGGAGGTCCCAGGTTCAAATCCCGTAACCGGTCAATTTTACATGAATTTTTTTTCTGGTTTCCCTAGTCGTAAAGGCAAATACCACGAATCGTTCTTACCATTTCACCCTGTACCATATCCATTTAAATTAATATCAGTTGAAATTTACTCCATAACATACACCAATAATAGAATCAATTGGCAATCAATAGTTCCATGGCCTGCCCTACTGTATAGACACATATCCCGAACTCCTGATTGGGCCTCGTAGCTAAAAGGAGTATAAACACAGCTGAATTAAATATAAATAAATAAATAAATAATCACTGCAGATGTGATTTCGGTTGGTCACTGTATAATTCTGATGTTGGAATACAAAACACTGACACACAAAGCTGAGGAATGCAAATAAAGGTAAATGTGTCAGCGAATACTTGAGAAATCACGAGAACAGTTAGCCATTAAGAAGCATATCGGCATTATAGTAACATGTACGGGAAGCGTGCACTGGCATAAATAATAATCATCTCATTACTCTAGCTGTATGCTGCATGGCTGGGTCAGCTCACAACGCGCAAGGGAAAACCCCGAATAAAATATTCATAACAGTCTTACTGGGATAGCGAGAGAGATCTTGTCACTAGGGAAAACCTGTGCGTATACCAGCGCTATGTCTAATGTTATTCCAGACAGATATTACATCAAAACTGAACGTTACTAACCAAAGTGCACCATATATAATGCTAAAACTGCTTTAACCATCATGGTTTAACAGAGGTTTGACTGTATAACGATTTTGTTAAAATAATGAGGTCCTTATAGTAAGGGCTAAAACCTTTATTTCAAACGTTTTTAGTAAAATTCTCTGAAGGGTAGTTATAAGTAGGGAACGGATTTGTATATAAAAAAAAAGTTTTTTTTTTTTCCTGATAGGTACATTCCTAAAACAAAGTATAATATCCAAAACATAGCATTTATTATGGTCCAAGACTCTATAACTCTATAATTAGGTCACATCCAGAAATAAAACATATGAACAACAAAAAATTCAATAAGTTTATCAAAAATCTTATTTCATAGTTCAAAAGTTACTTCACTCTGTACTTAATAGACAATTAAGGAACGATTTTATTTGTAATAACTCAGGGTTTCAATTTGTGTTCTTACTACTTTTCCTTTTTTCTTTGTATTATTCTGTTCTTTGTTTTTTATTATTATTGTTTAGGTATTGATTTGATATTATAATTTCTTTATGTATTTGTAATTTGTATTTTATAATGTAAATGGCTGAACTGTGCCCGAGCACGAGCGCTTGCTCATTCGGGTGGTTTTGTTTTGTAGAAATATTTTGTATAAATATAAATAAATAAATAATAAAAAAGAAATAAAAAAAATCGAGGTCCGACAAACGCAAATTCCAAATTTGATTTTACATAAAAACACATATTTTACAAAAAAAGTTATGTGAATAAATATTTTCGATATATTCTCCATAAATAAATATTTTAGTACTTTTCCTCATTCTCTTTTAACATTTTACAACAAAAATTTGTATCTCGAAAGAATTCAACACAAATGCTTCACTTGCAATGAGGTGAGAGTGATTCACTTGCACTTGCTTATCTCAACATTGCGTAATTCAGTTAAAAAAATAATAATAATATGTTGAAAGGCAACTTAACACTATCTCAGGTTCGAAAATAGAAGTTCTAAGAACAAAATTTAAAGGTATGTTTGAGAAAAATGGTGGCTACCAAATCCTCTGCAAAGTCACTCAAGTTTTGGAAGGCCAAAACATAAGTGGACTTGATCGTATGTTAGTGATCTACCCCTCTTCAAATATGCAAGGTTAACATCGTGTAGTAGAACGTTCCTTTTCTCAATATAAGGCATTATTCTCGGATAATTAATAGGCAAGGATTTGTGATCCATAATCTGGAGATGACATTTGTTGTGCACTGCAACTCCAGTCAGCATTTTACATCTGATGTTTAGCTGCAATTGGCGAGTTCCAATACAATTTGTTCTAGTAAGTTATGAACATTCTGGTGTTTTTGTTTATTTTTCAGATTTTTTTTTTTTTACTTTTAGCACATATTTTTAACAATTTTAGCATATAAAAATGAATATTTTTAAGAGTATTACAGGAGAAAAATTCCTCCGACACTGGGACTTGAACCCAGGGCCTTTGGCTATTTGCGCCAATGCTCTACTAACTGAGCTAAGAGTTCAACTCACATCGCCAGATGGAACCTCTCTTCTAGGACATAACTTGTCTGTCTGTGAGGTAGATCATTAGGGCAATTAGTCATAGGAAAGAGGTTCCATCTGGCGCTGTGAGTTGAACACCGGCTTAGCTCAGTTGGTAGAGCATTGGCGCGAATAGCCAAAGGTCCTGGGTTCAAGTCCCAGTGTCGGAGGAATTTTTCTCCTGTAATGTCCAACAGAGACAATAATCTATGGTCCATGTATGCTTATATATCTAAATATTTTTAAGTTTTTTAGCACATAAAAGCCTGCCGCCGCTTTGTACAGTCGGTCAAATAAAAAACGTCGGGACTCGTATGCAGTTGAAATTAAAGTTTTAACGCATTAGTTCACAAGTTTCCTATAAAAAACATAAAATATAGATCATATTCGGAACATACGAGGCCATGCGACAGGAGGGAAACAATTAATAACGAGGGGAAAAATGAACAACGCGGAAAGCGCAACACACGATATTCAACTTTATGTATTGTCATAATTCATTTTGCTTTGTGTCATTGCGCCAAATACAAATGCTAGCTTGAGAGAAAATTGTAGTTAGGGCTGTAATTGACCTGCATTTTTTGGCCTCTGAAGCAGTGAGAAGGTTCCATATTTATGAAAGAGCAGCTCAGAGGTGGGAACTTTACTATAATGCGACCGGAAGTTTTCATAGGAAAGATGGATCTGGCCGGCCGCGTATTTCGACGCTGGAGCAAGATGCTAGATTGGTCGCAGAAGTTGAGCGTAAGTTATTGATTTTGCACTACAAGTACCGGTATTATAAAATAAAATCTTTTAAAAATGCTCCTTGAATAAACATATTCCTCGCGAATTTATTCATTATTATTATTATTATAAGAACTTCCATGCAAGAATATGGCGGATTTGAGGCATAGGCCTATAGCCACAGCCTTCTATACATGTTTGTTTTGGAACAAAACTGACTAAATAATCAAGAAAATACATGGACAGGCAAGAGGCAGGTGTGAACCTAACCTTAAGTCTTCCTGTACATGCGCATATGCTCGTTCGTGATACTTTATCAAAAATCGCCCGACGTTTTTTATTTGACCGACTGTACAACTCAGGATCTGAAATAAGTCTTGCGTTACTTTTCGTTGGTTAAAATAAATTTGTGGAAATCTCGTGGTAGCTCCAAGGGGGACTTATTTAATTGCGACAAACACAAGACGTGCATTAAGAAGTCTTCACAGTTACATAAACACTTGACGAAGGCATCCACTGTGACTCCGGTGTGACTGTGTGACCCAGAGCCACGGGTGACTCATGCATGTCATTATCATTATTATATAAAACACTGTGCCGGAAACAAGTCACTTCAAGATCGCCTCCCCTTATTTATTAAGATCGTTGTATCAAGTGCCGCAGGAGTTTCTTGATTTCGTTAGGTTTGGTTAAAGGTTACGGCCGTCCCGTTATTTGCCGGCGGCTTCGTGGGAATGTTCAACACAAGGTTCGGCTTGTGGGCAGCAGAGCGATGCCCATCACCATCGTAGTACCTTCTTCGTATAGCCTACCTTATTTCTAGAGACCGGATTTTAAAGGGAATTCCTTTTTTTTATATTTCATCACAAAACGTGATAAAATTGAACAGGACATTACTGAGTAAGTTTCAACTGCAAATGACCTGGTTTTAACGTCCCTTTTTTCCCTTTTTTTGGCTCATTTCCCTTTTTTTAGGAACTTTCCCTTTCCAGTACCTCTTTTGCTAATTTATTTTGAAAAATTCGTAAATTACCCAGTATTTGGTAATATGAAAACATTAAAAATTGTTTTCACTGATTCACCATTGAAAAAATAATTCCTTCCAGCAGAATAGAGCGTTACAGGGAAATCACAGGCTTGCCATTGCCTAAGTTTCCAATTATAACAAGGTGGGGAACATGAATTTCGTGTGCTATTTTCCTCTGTGAGAATTTCAACAAGATCAAAAAATTTCTTCAGTCATTATATGTTAGAGAATCAGCAGCTGTAGAGCAAGCAAAGGCTTTACATAAAACAAACATATATCTCTCTGTTGAATTTTTACACTATCTTACTTTTATATCCCTTTTTCCCCCACCTTTTTTTTCCCTTTTTTCGTCCTGTTTTGGGTGAAAATTTTCCCTTTAAAATCCGGTCTCTACATTTCCTCAAGAACCTTAGGAATGGTCATACAGTTAGCATGAACGGGAAATGGATGAAAAAATACTATCGTAGAAAATAGTATATTAAGCAACGAGCATCAGGGTGTGTTCAACGCTGTCTACATTGAAAACTAGGCTAAACGAATATCTATTCAAAAAACGCTAATTTTTGGGGTATTTTTTAATTCTTTCTTGCATATTGTAGGTCTAAGGTTAAATTAATTCTTTTCCTAGTGTAAAACATTTTGCTAAAATAGTTTAATTTTATGTAACATAGACTCAATTAACTACTGTATACGTAAATAACTAGTGTATTCTTAGTATTTATAGAACCATGTTAGTGTATTTGTTTGTTCCTTTTTTTTCTGTCTCTGGTTGAGCGTAAGAGAAGGCCTGAAGGTCTTAACTCTGCCAGATTAAATTATAATAATAATAATTATTATTATTATTATTTTAGTAAGGAATATTCCACAATACAATGGTTTTCCTTCATCCCACAATAATCTTCTGCCTCCGTAAGTCCCTGTCCATAGAATCTTCTTCACTTAACCCTCTTCTCTCCATACTCCTTTTCACGCCATCCAGCACTTTCATTTTACTTTCCAATCCAAAATTTTTCTTGGGTATCCTACCCTCTGTCATTCTGAGTATATGTCCATACCATCTCAAGCGTATTTCTTCTACAATTTACAATTATTATTATTGTTATTATTATTATTACTATTATTATGGTATTTATTAAGACACAAGTATGTTTATAAAACGAGCAAAGTCAGTTTCACAATTTTCATACGAGTTACAAGCTAAAAGGTATAAATCTGTCAAATATCAGGTTTCTAGCTCATCTGGAAGTGGGTAAACATTAGGCCAAATGTCAGTACTAGACTTCGGACTTTTAGGTCGCTAAAATGCTGTTTTAGGTACCTAAAATAGGCTCTAAAAATTGGAAAATAGGTTCTAAAAATCGTAAAATAGTCTCTTATAAAATCAATAAGTTGCCAATTTTCAGAAAAAAATATCTCAATTGCAATGCAGAATATTATATGTATTGATGTCACCATTAATCAATAATCATGATAAAACACAGATATAGGCCTATGATAGGCCTACACAGTATTATGTAGACCTATTACTAAAGCCTGTATTACTACCATAACAGTGAAAACCTAATCCCTGGGCCCAGAAGCCACGCATATCATACTAGCATATTCAACCCCTTGCATCCCTCAATGATTCAAAGTACTACTTTTTTTTTAAATATATTTTTTTTATTTATTTTTTTACTTTACTTTACTTTACTGGATGTGGGAGTCCGGAGAAAAACACTACATTTTCTTGGGAATTCCAAGGAATTTTTCTACTGAAGACAAAACATTCCTTACTATTTAACCACGTCACAAATGTGTCATGTGCTGCACATTCCGATCTAAAACAATTAGTAAGAACTGAAAATAAATGCTAGAATTTATATAAAAAAAAAGACTTATTTTGAACTTTAAAGGAAAAACAAGCAAAAAGGCAATATTAGGCTCTAACGTAAAAATAGGCTGTTTTAGGTCGTATAAAAGTATCAGTTTTAGGCATAGACACTTATGAAATATGCATATACAAGTTTTCGTCCATATATCACTTAAGGATTAAAATAGGTTTTTACCTAAAATCCGAAGTCTAGTCAGTACAGTGAGTCAGTAAGTCAGGTGAGGGTAGAGAAACTTATGTGATGCATCACACCCAGTATTTATTTACGTGGATTTCACTCTCCGTTATTGATTTACGGAAATGATTTTTATCGCTAGCATGTCTAATTATTTGTCAAAGCCCAGTGTATTGCAACTTCCAAAGCCCTATGTGAACACTGCATACAATATTGTTGTCATGAGAACTGAGCAAAGACTTTAAAGCTGCATACGCCATTTTAAAGATTTTTTAGGGGTAAGAAATAAAAAATCTAACTTTTGGATTTTTCCATCGGTTATATGCTAAAAGTTATAATTGTGCCAAATTTCAAGTTTCTAGTTCATCTGGAAGTGGGTAAACATTAATGTCAGTGAGTGAGTCAGCAATGTGGCTTTATATTATACTGATGTATGATTGATCATGTATTTCAAAGTCATATGAATATGAATGTATTAAAAGTTTCTGTCCTTAGTTTTTGGACAAAATATTACGGTACCTCGAATAGAAATCTTACACTTTACATCAGACTTTTCTCTGAAACGATTTGACTCATTTACAGTAATTATATCGGCTTGGGCTTGCAGCACGAGTATTTTCCTCCATGTAAGGAATATTCTTGAGTCCTGTGTAAACTGAAGTTTTTATTTCTTGTCGTTATCGCTGCCACTTAGCTCAGCATTTATTAACTCATAAAACGATAAATTCCAGCACACACCTTATTTCTCTTTGCGCTGAGAAAGTCTGGAGGGAATGTGTGAGTTACAACAGAGTAATTCAACTGTTTTATGCTCGTGTCTTCCTCGAGCCATGGCCAACTCTATCTTAAGCAGCCTTGACATTTTTATTTTCCTGTACGATAAACGTATATATTCTAGAAGCGAGTTTTTTAAAAGGATATAGGCCTACGAGTTTGGAGATGCATTAATTAGAAACACTATCAAACTTATAACTAGACCTGGGATTTTAGGCTCTAAAAAAATTAGTTTTAGGCACCTAAATTAGGCTTTTAAAACAAGAAATAGGCTTCTAAAAAATAAAATAGGCACTTAAAATATGCTTTAAAAATGTGTAAATAGGCAGAAAATAGAACTTAAAATACTACAATATGCTCTTAAACTGTAACGTGATCATTTTTTACTGTAAGAAACGCGATATACCTATTCTTAATAGAAATAATTGCAAAATTAAGACAGGATTAAAAATACATTTATCAAAAACAGTTTTGGATTATATGAAAAATTGACACAGTATGTCCCTTCTTACTATATGCCTGCTATTTGTTTTGAGCTAATCCTACCCTGTCAGTCAGCATTACTTTGGCGACAATTGTTTGGGAAAATCAAGTTTCTGTGAAAAACCCACCCTCTGCTGTTCTGCTCTCATACAGGGATGTCCATTAAATGATTATAAAAGTTACAGAAGTTGAATTCTATTTTAAATGTACAAAATAGGCATTTTAGGCGATAAAACAGTAAAAATAGGCTCCAAAGGTCCAAATGGGCATTTTAGGGCACTATAATACTCTATAAATATAAGGGATTTATCATGAAATGTCAACATATTTTAAAAATTTAATGTTATTTCATAAGGAACAAAATAGGCATTTGCCTTAAAATCCAAGGTCTACTTATGACTTATGTCTATCTTTCGATCTGAGCCAGTAACATAAGAATGAGTCTAAAATCATTAAAATTATAGTAATTGATATCCGGGTTAGGCCGCGTCGTGTTTATGGTGTCTTCTGACGTTTCGGACAACATATCGTGTCCTTCTTCTGAGAAAGAATTGCAATTCTTTCAATTCTATAATTTTAATTATAACTCTGGCCGTGGAAGCCTGCGAACTGAGTCTAAAATCAGTCAATCACAGACCTGAATCACTCAACCTTTGTCGAAATTTGCTTTATCACGTTCTATAAGAGTGATAAAGAAACCTCTTTTCTTTATGTTCTAATCAGTCGCAAAATCCCTAAGCAATAAAAGGCAAATGGATGAGGGAAAAAAAAGAGTGCGTGGAACGCCACGCGACAGAAGTAAAACTTTATTTTATTCTTTTATTTTTTTATTTTTGATTGTTGGATTTTTTCAATTTTGTATGATTGGACTTTTTAATATTGGGTTTTTGAACTTTTTAAATTTTGGATTTTAGACTTTTTTAATTTTGGATTTTGGACTTTTTAATTTTGGATCTTTGAATTTTTAATTTTGGATTTTTTAAATTTTCGTTCTTTGAATTGTTTATTTTTTATTTTTAAATTTTTTATTTTATTATTTATTAAATTTTGGATTTTTGGATGTTATAATTTTTAATTTTGTTTTTTTAAATTTTGGAAATTTGTATTTTTTAATTTTGGATTTGCGCGGTAATGAACCTCCGGGTTCCATAAACTAGATAATATACCTTTAGATTGCTTAGGAATTGTCTATTGCCATTGAGGAAGTAAGGTCTGAAAAATTTCCTTTTATTACTCCTAATCATTGAGTTGATTGTTTTCTGTGCAGTCCGCACCGAAACAAGTAAGAGTGTGACTGATTGTGACTGATTTCGTGACGGTTTTAGTGTGACTGATTTTCCAGATTTACCCTCTACCGCCACTAAAGAAGTTTTACTTCAAAAATATCACCGAGAAAGTTTACTTTACCAGCAACTGTAGTAATCATGTTAAAAATGTGTAAGGCTTACACACGGTAATATAAAAACATTCAAAATCTGAGAGGTGGTAGAAAAAAATTTCTCCTAATTAATCTTAAGAAAAGAAATGAACAAACATGGATCGTAAAATCAATATTTTCCGCAGTATGATACTTTCCTAGTGTGATTAATTCAGGGCACGAAATTTCACTTATGAAGGCAGAGGCATAAAAAGCCGTTCATAGCACAGAACACCAATATTATATTATATTATATTTCTTGTTCATTATTCTGTATATTTTAAATTAAATTAAAATTGTTCTTTCTTTAATTTATAAAAAAAATATGAATAAATTTAAGAATGATAGGGAAACCTTTTTTTCTTTATATTCTAATCAGTCGCAAAATCCCTACGTAGTGAACGGCAAAGGGATGAAGAGAAAATATCGTCGAAAAAGTTTTACTTTATCAGTAACTACAGTGTTTTAAAAATGTGAGAGGCTTATAAAAGGTGACATTCAAAATCTGAGAGGTGGTAGAAAAAGTCTTTCTCCTAATTCATCTTAAGAAAAAATTAACAAACAAGGGTCTTAAAGTCAATATCTTCCGCGGTATGATACATTATCTATGTGATTAATTCAGGGCACGAAATTTCAAGTATGAAGGTAGTAGTTGAACCAAGAGCCTTAGTTGCTATTATTATTACATAAGATACAGCCTTTAGGGAATTTTTTTCATATAAAATATTAATCCTACAGTTTTTCAGCTGTATTTATACTTCTTTTAGCTACGAGGCCATTTCAGGAGTTAGGGATGTGTGTCTATACAGTAGGGTGGGTCATGGAACCATTGCTTGTCAATTATTTTTCTTGTTAATGGAGTAAATTTAACTGATATTAATTTAAATGGATATGATACAGGATAAAATGGTGAGGATGATTCATGGTATGCAAATATCCTATTCGGCATTTGCCTTTACGACTGAGGAAACCTTGAAAAAACCCATGTCAAATTGGCCGGTCACGGGATTTGAACCTGGGACCTCCCGAATGCGAGGCCAAGACGTTACTATCTCGATTATTACAGCATTACATCCCTTTTAAATATGCAAAATTAATTAAATAAATAAACAAAATGTCGCAAAAACACAAAATTTCGTGAGTATAAAACGACAGTATTTCTGCACAGAAGTGTTTAAGACCAATGATTTTCACTTCATCAATGGCAATAAACCATAATTCGCCATCCTATCGTTCACGAAAAGTAGGAAGACCTATCTCCAGTTATTAGTCTAAATTGAATGAACGACAATGAGTCAAGTAGCCAATTATGATGATTGATGAACAATTACTCCTAGAGCAAAATACATTAATGTCGGCGATTTGTCGACATTACCGAGTGACCGACTATTTCATTTTATCTGGGTCTTCAAGCTCGAATATGATAGGCTATAGGCCTAGTAGTGATGGTGTTGAACAGAAAAAAATACTTAGGAATATTTAGAAACTCCGATGGTGCACGAAGATAAATTCTAATCCAGACTACTTATAAAGAGCCAGTACATTAATTTAACCACCGAACTGAAGTCTTTGAACCTAAGACAAGAGCAATTAGACATAATGACAGAACATCTGGAGTTAGATAAGAATAATGCTACAAAGCTCGCAATTAACAATGCGCTGTATGGCAAGCTTTTGTTGTCCTGTGAACATGACGACATGGGGTTGAGTTAATTGCTTGTTGCATAAACATGCTCTGTGAGATATTCCCACAAACTCATGCACTTTCGTCAGTAATGCTCTCGCATGTACCAACATTCCAAGAAACATACTATTTTTAATAGTTATGTAGAAGTGGTTCATTACCTTGCAGATGAGGGAAGTTCCAAAACGCATTGATATTATTACCATCAACGGTAAAATAAAAGGTACAATTAAAACCATCAGCACAAAAACCTTTATCTTATGCAACTTAGGCTTTTTGATGCTTTTATGTCATCTTCAGGCAGTCTTGCCTGAAGTTGCATAAAATTGTCGAAAGACCTAGCACCTTGCCGTGCTTGAGTCTTGCCTGAAGATGACATAAAAGTGTGGAAATACCTAGTATATTGCCGTGCTTGAGTCTTGCCTGAAGATGACATAAAAGTGTCGAAAGACCTAGCATCTTGTCGTGCTTGAGTCTTGCCTGAAGATGACATAAAAGTGTCGAAAGACCTAGCATCTTGTCGTGCTTGAGTCTTGCCTGAAGATGACATAAAAGTGTCGAAAGACCTAGGCATATTGTCGTGCATAGATGAACTGAAGGGTGTCCGAATGCACCTCGAAGCCGGATTTTTAATTTTAGCTTTCGTTCGCGAGCTATGAGCGAAAAACTAGCAGAAAACGTGATTATGTGGCTATCGAAACATCAGTTTTCGCTATTACATTTCAATTGTGACATTAATTACAGGTGGCCTTGCTCTGCTACCATAGCAACCGGGAACAAAACGCATAGGATTGTCGATCGCTTCGATTTGTTAGCCCGTTCTGCTTGATTCTTTTGTTTATAAGAGTGTGGCACGGAGAGATGATTTTCTTACACGGGTAAACGGAAGAGAGGAATCATAGATCGATTTGGATGGAACTCACTATGCGGGTGTTTTTGGGCCAGGGAACTCGAATCTGAGGTCGTATTTCCCGGGCGACGCATCTAATCGTGAAACGCACCTCGAAGACGGATTTTTAGCGGTTTAATTATTAATATTAATAATAATTATTAATAAACGGTCTGAAGGGTATTATTAAAATGATTGCGACTGAATACAATAGCTTGCCAAATTAAATAAAACATTGTGTATTGCTAACTAAATTTAAAAAGATATCCAAAAAATACCTCCTTTATATAGTATATTGCCATACAAGTGCCGTAAGGCACGTTTACGGGTCGAGGAAACAGATTGAAAACCCTCGGCTGCGCCTCGGGTTTTTAAGTTTTCGAGACCCGTAAATGCCTTTACGGCCCGTGTGTTGCATGCTATTTTTTGCACGATGATTATTTATATCAATTTAATTATATTAATTGTGATATTACCTGAAAATATTATGTAAATACATTCTTGAAAATAGATGTTTATTTCAGAAAGTGATTCGCATGTGTTTGTTGTTATGGGAACCGAATATTTGTCCTGGGGGCCGTGCCCATAAAGGCTTGTATTATGAAGTGTATCGTAATGAATTATGACGTAGCGCTTGGACCGTAAGTAATTTAACCTCATCGCAACCGGCCTTAGCAACAAGACTGTGTGGGAATGTCAACTTACGATCCATGTAAACAAAGTTCGTAAGTACCACTTACTAGCTAAGGAGTGCAAAAAATATTTTAACAATTAATTATAGTAGGCCTACATGACAACTGAGATATCTATAGTCAGTTATGAGTTAATTTGTGCTGCATCACATTTATATTGCTTTAAAATTAGCTATAACTATATTTAAATATATTTCTTGTGTGTATTATATTCTTTACTAACTATTGGTGTTAATAGGAGTGTATATGTGCTGTGTTTACTTTTGTGTTTACTTATACTTATTATGGGCACGTGAAGTCAGAATGAAAAATTCAATGCCATAACCGGGATTTGAACCAGGCTCTCCGTGCCGATGCTCTAACCAACTGAGCTACCATTGCAACGTCCCGGTACAACATTAAATTCTCCAACTGACTCATTATGTATACTTATTAAGTATCATACCTAAGCTACTGTCGCAATTTTCTTTGTAAAAAATTAATTATGTATTGTCCCTGCTACGAGCCATTGGCTCTTTGGGGTCTCATTAGTTAAATAAATATATATATATATTTTTTTAATGAGTGATTTGCCTGTAAGTCTTAATAAATACTATGATTTAATTATTTTTCTGTTAAATACATGATTTAAAAAATATCTAGTAATTCAATTAATAAACACGGGTAAAGTACCTGCTAGATTCATAATGAATCTTACTAGGCACTCTAAATATAATCTCAACGTACACAATCCATTTATTTTATGCACCCAGAGTAATTATGATATTTACATACATTAACCGATGGCCATAATGCACGGAATATGCGTCCGGATTTGGACCGAGACTGTCTCCTGATTACATCTGCGCACGCGCACGTCATCATCTCCGCCAGGAGCGCGCGCTGCTGACCTTGTTTGTGTTTTGTTTAACAAAGCGGAAAATATAATTTTAGATTTCTTCCGGACACTTTCGCCATCCTTCTTTACTGTGTTATGATGAACAACACATACAAAAACCCTACTGTGCTCTACCGCAGTCATGTCAATGTGACTATTATATCGGTCTTCCACGCAATACCGTACGCACTTTCGTAACACATTCGCTTAATTGTTTCTTATCATCGCTATTGTGTTTTGATGTCGCTTCGACACGTAGGTACCCTAATATCGTATGTACCTGGGACTATGCTAATAACTAGGGGGCGGATTTCTATGATCTAAAAAATATGATAAGTTACATGCATGCATTTATGACCTAAAAACATTAAAATATGATCAATTAATTTTTTAAATATGACTTTACCACTTTTACATTGTGTATATATTTTTTTAAGATTTCATTACAATACATTTTATTAAAATATAGTGTTAGTTATTTTAAATATCTGTAAATTCTCAAAAAGTATCATTATAATGCAAAATTTACAAAATATGATATGAAACTTCGAAATGTCTTTAATATGCACACAAATATGCCAAAAATATGACCTAATTATGCATATTCATAATGAATATGCTACAATAGTTGAAAATTTCTTAAATATGCAGTTATATGCACAATAAAAGCCGTTCCATTTTCACCAGGATGCTTGGAATATGGTTTAAATTAGTCGGAAACCTGAAATAATGCAAAGGGGAAAAATATGACATGTCATAGAAATCCGCCCCCTACTTATAACTATCCTTCTGAGAATTTTTACGAAAAAATGTTTTAAATAATAATTTTAGCTTTTAGTAAAAGCACCCCATGTAGGCCTACCTTATTTAAACAAAATCATAGGCTGCCGTTTTCGAAATTATAATAAAAAATGACATTTTCTTCACGTAAAGTGACACTAAAAGTAAGAGAAAGTAATCGCCAATCTTCGTATCAAATCCCCAGAAGGTACCTATCCTAAATATTATATTTTCTTTCATACTTTTGTTTTAAATGTAATGATCAGAGCCGGATTTTGATGACGTGTCATCTTCTACTCCACCTAGGGAGTACAAGACCTTGTCGTGGGTGGTGGAGCTTGCGTATCCCTGAGACCCCGAGAGCTATGCCGGCGGTAGCAAAGCTACTGGTAGGGCCTCCCATGCCGGACAGGTCAAAGGGTAGGGATCAGACAAAGAAGTACTCCAGAAGAGGATCTCAACAGCAGGCACGGCGGAGAAGGGAACCTTCGGAACGGTGTGACTGGTGGAAGAAGATCCTTAAGAGGGGTAGATCAGACTCCTTAGCTGTGGTGGAAGCGACTGATCTAGGGGACGGAAACCCTAAACAAATGACCTGGCCCTCCAGGTTGGGGGAAACCTTGCATTGGGCTAATCACCCATGCAAGGGTAATAATGATTCAGAGAGACAATTGTAGCCTCGGAAGGGTAAGGAATATATTAAGACGACCCCAGCAATGGAAAAGGAAAATACGATTTGGGAACTGGAATATTAAGACAATAAACGGGAAAGAGGTAGAATTAGTACAAGAAATGAAAGAGCATAAGGTGGAGTTACTTGGATTAAGTGAAGTGAAGAAGAAGGGAAGTGGAATAAGAAGACTGCAGGAGGGATATGTATTGAGGTACTCAGGAGTGGGCATGGATAGTAGAGCAAAGGAAGGAGTAGGTGTGATTACTAGTGAGCAAATGGAAACCAAAGTAAGTGGATGGGACCCAATAAACTCGAGAATAATGGTCATACATTTAGACCTAGAAATTAAAGTGTCCCTAATACAGACCTATGCTCCGACAGAGGATAATGATATACTAGATAAAGAAGAATTTTATGTACAGCTGCAGAGTGTTATCGACAAAGAGACAGTAAAAGGAAGAAAGATAGTGGTAAGTGGTGACTTAAACGCTAGAATAGGTTTAGATAGAAGAATAGCACATGGATGTATGGGCATGCATGGAGGAGAAAGGAATGTGAATGGGAATGGTAGACGTCTAATTGAATTCTGCATAGAAAATCATTTATTAATAGGTAATACCTTCTTCCCACACAAAAAATGTCACAAGATCACATTTGAAGCGGAGGGCAGGGAAGTCAAAAGTATAATAGATTACTTCATATACTCTCAGGAAATAAGGAATAGTATAATGGATGTGAAAGTGATAAGAGGAGCAGAGGTATCAACTGATCATAGACTATTAGTGATGGATGCAAGATTTAAGGAGCCAGCAAAAGTTAAAACTAAGAAATTTGAGGTAATTAAGATAAAGGAATTTCAGAATGAGGAGAAGAAGAAGGAGTACAAAGGAAAAGTGGAAACAAGAATACAGGAACAGATAACAGGAAATGAAAGCATAAAGGACATGTGGGTTAAACTGAAATCAGTACTATTACAGTCAGCGGAAGAAGTATGTGGGAAAACAATAGTGAACACAAGGAAGAAAAGAACAAGTTGGTGGACGGAGGAAGTGAAAGAGAAAGTTAAAAACAAGAAAATAGCATGGAAAAAGTATATAGGAATAAGGACAGAAGAACATAAAAGAGAGTATATAGAAAAGAGAAACGAAGCAAAAAATGCAGTGAAAGAAGCCAAAGAGAAAACATGGGAAGAATTTGGAAATATGATAGAAAACAAAGCAAGAGAAGAGAATACAAAACAATTCTGGAAGACAATAAAAAATGTAAGAGGTAAATATGGCAAGCAAACGAGAGTGATAAAGGATGATGATAATAAATTAATATCACAAAAGAAAGAAGTATTAGAAGTATGGAGGAAATATTATGAGAATAAATTCAAGAAAACAGGTAATGTACCGGAGGAAGGGGTCATATTTGGACCATACGAGGAAATATGGAATGAACTTGTGGAAGGTGAATTAGATGAAATAGATGTGAAAATGGCTGTGGATAAAGTTAAAACAGGAAAGGCAGCAGGAAGTGATGGAATAGCACCGGAACTAATTAAATATGGTGGAAGAGAACTGGTAAAACAGTTAACAAAGTTGTTTAAGAAAATATGGGAAGAAAATACTTTACCAGAAGAATGGAAGAAAAATGTGATAATACCCTTACACAAGAAGGGGAGTACATACGAGTGCAATAACTATAGAACAATATGCTTATCATCAGTAGTATATAAAATTTATACCAGGGTGCTAGAAACGAGACTGAGGAGAGTGGTGGAGGAGAATATGGAAGAAGAACAAGCAGCCTTTAGACCAGAGCGCCAAACTCAGGATCACATTTATACACTGAGAACAGTAATGGAGAAGAATATTGCAAAGAATCAGGATTTATACCTGGCCTTTTTGGATTTAAAAGCCGCTTTTGACTCTGTTCCTAGACAATATATATGGGATGCACTGGTAGCCAAGAGAGTACCATTAAGACTGATAAATGCTATAAAATGTGTATATGAAAATCCAGTCGGAGTAGTACGCATTGATGGGGAAACTTCGGGCCAATTTAGGATGGAAAAAGGAATAAAACAAGGAGACAGTCTAAGCCCACTACTATTTGTTGTTTTCATGGATGAAATAACTAAAATATGTAAAAGAAGAACAGAAAGGAACAAAATGGGAATGTGGAGAATGAGACCAGTATTCTTACAGACATTGCTGTATGCAGACGATGTTGTGTTGATAGCAAATGCACCAAGCAGACTCCAACAGGCCGTAATGGAATGGAATGAAGAACTTAAAAGGAAAGGAATGGAAATTAATATAGAGAAAAGCAAGGTAATGTGGGTGTCAAAACAAGAGACACAGGATAAAGAATTAAAAATAGAATGTGAAGGGAGACTACTGGAGAAGGTAGACAATTTCGAGTACTTAGGAACAATAATAAGTAATGATGGGAGAATAGAAGAAGAGGTATTGAATAGGGTTAAAAAAGCTACATCAGCCTATTATGGAATTAACAACACAATAATAGGAAAAAAGGAAATAAACAATAAAACAAAACTGAAAATATATAAAGCAATCATAGAGCCAATAGCATTATATGGAACAGAAAGTTTGGCATTACATGACAAACATTTAAGTAAGTTTACAGCAGTGGAAATGAAATGTCTGAGAAGAATAGCGAGGAAAACTAGAAGAGATAGATTACGAAACGAAAGAATTAGGACAGAGGTAGGGCAGAAGAAAGCAATGGTTGATATAATAGAGGAGAGACAACTAAAATGGTACGGACATGTAAGAAGAATGGGCGAGGAAAGAAAAATGAAACAGGTGTTTGAAATGCAAGTGGAAGGAAGGTCTGGCAGAGGGAGACCACGAACGACTTGGGAGGATAGGATAGAGAAAATTGGGCAGAAACATGGAAGGACATTGGTAGAGCTGAAGAAGTTAAGTGGGGATAGATTAGAATGGAGGAGATGGATTGAACGAGGCTACCCCGACGCCGGAAGGCAGTAAAGGGAACTGAAGAAGAAGAAGAAGAAGTCATCTTCTAACTGGTAAATCATGAACGTTGCTTATTTGGCCTAGTGCACATATTCTGATCATGACTCCTAGATTAAGTAATTGGCAGGGTCATTTTTGGCCATTTTCCTCCACTTATTTTTAGGTAATTTTTAAAACGTAATGTCATTATTTGGTCATTTTTTTGCTATTTTATGGTAATTTTTCCATTTCATATTTTAGGAATTTTTTAAAATTGATAATCATTATCATCTTATTTTGTGTTGTTTTTTGCATTATATTATAGAATTTATGTGCATTTACTTACATTGAATAACATCGGGACTTTAAATAAGCATAAATAAATAAATCTCGTTATAATTTTAATTTGTATACAGATATTTACTGTTTGCATTTAACCTATGTAATTAACTAATTGCAAGCTTATAATTGAGTCAACAACAAATGTAGAAAAGGCCCAAATCTGATGAATAAACTAGTACTGTATTTTCATACAAATTTTTGGGCGTTTTTAGGTTACGGGTAATTTTTTATATTTTTGTAATGATTTCATAGTATTTTTAGGTCATCAAAATCCGGGCAATTTTGAGGCGACCATTATGAAGCTTTCTTTTTTGTTTGTTTGTTTAATTTGAGAATACATGGCCCTGTACAATTTGAAGAGAATTCTGTATTTCCCCGTTACTAACCCACGCACCAATTGCTTATTATTATTATTATTATTATTATTATTATTATTATTATTATTATTATTATTATTATTATTATTATGTATTATTCAAACAAGAAATGGCACTTTAAAACTGGATGGGAATCCTATCTGCAACATAACACCTGCAAAATCCTCGTTCACTCACTTAATTCTTACGTCATTTACTCCTAAGATCTCGTCAACGAAAGTACCGGTATGGAATCTGTCAAATCCCTACAGTTGATAGATGTTTCAAATATCATAAAAGATCCACCGTTCTGGGTTCTGTGACACTCGAAGTTTGAGAAGGGTACTAAGGGGGAGAGAATTACAGACTTGGAGTAAATTATCTCAGAAAGGGATTGGCCTCGATCTATTCCGTGAATATATATAGTTTTAAGAAGACCATGTACCAAACCATCGTCTACCTACAAAAGAATATAATAGCATTGTTCCCTAATCCGAAAATCTGCACCAACACAGATACCGACAAAGAACAGGTGCTCTTGTAGTCGCCTGGATTTCCCAGTGTTGTCGCTGTCATTCACCACTTCTCAAGTGAAGTAAACGTGCTGTGGTACGTATTTGGCAACATTGTACTAGACTGCAGACAAGTGTAGGCCTATATACGCTTAATTGCCTTTCTATTGACTGATTGACAGGTCGAATAGGATTATGGTGGCAGCAGGTAGGGGAAGTTCTTGGGAAAAAAGTTTTTAAAAAATGGCACCCACATTATAAGCAAATTCATGGGTACATCACCAAGAAGTCTTAAAATGACTGCCGTGCGATCCTTATCACATAAAACTCGAGACAACAACCTCATTAAGATACTGTTAGTAGTTCGGTCGAACAAAAGAAGATCATGATAAATTTGGAGAGGATCTCTGGCAATTTGTTGGGCCGAGAAATCACAACTTTCCTGTAACTTGTTACTTAAGATTGTCCTTGACATTGCCCGCAATTTCTCACATTAATCACAGTTCGTTCATTTAATGCTCCTTGTTAACCTTGTATTTCATTTATATCCTTCACTTATTAGGTTATAGCCTACTCATTATTAAATCAACTTCCCACTTAATTACACTTAATTGTAAATCAATATAATTGCTTCAATCTCAGCATTTACAAAGACTCCTTTCTTGAAATAGCATTGAATCAAGAATAAACAAAATGTCTTTATTTAACAGATGGAAACTTTATATGGAACCTGCTTCCTTTTCAATAAAGCCGTATTGCATATAAAGTATTTAATCACAATCTGTTGTTTCTGAAATTATTCAATACGTGACATTTGTCGTTTTGTTTCTATTGCATTTTGTCGTGCTCATTAGGCTTCTTAATGATTCTGTCTTTCTCTAACATGCTTAACCATAAATCACTACGCAGTTTCTTTAAGAAATGCCCTTATTAGGTCTATCAGTGACATTAGTTGAACACACACACACACACACAAACAAAGAACTACACTTCCTGATTCCATTGTCCATTTCAGTATAGTTAAGTTACAATTTCCTTATATTCAGAGAGGCCATATGCATTCCCCGGGGCAGAAAATTACCACCTGTCGTCTTTGTGAAGAGTGTGAAAGGTAAATTTACCACTTTTAAAGCCACTTATTAATTCTTTCAGCAACAGAGCAGTTTATACTGCCGAAATCTTCCAGAATTCAATAGTAAAACAGATATTTCTTGTGATAAAATAGCGTGTTATTGCACCGTTGAACTCGATCAATAAATTAAAACAAAATGGATAACACAGCCCAACAAAAAAGAACTGTTTGTTTGGTGTCTCAGATGTTTTACCGGATTTTGGCTATACTTAGTGTGCTTATTCAAAATATGTTACAGTTTTTCTCTACCAGCTCTACTTTTATGGACACGTAGGACGAAAACTGTACGAAGTACAGAAAAACTAAAAGCTGGATTATTTTTTGGCCCTCAAATTGACAGCTCATAAGTCATAAACGACCGTACAAAATGTGATAGTATCAATTTTTTAAAAATACCCCATGTTATACTGTTATTGTAATATTAATGTAATGTTAGTGTGTTGCCTTTTTCTTCAAATGATTTAGAAGCTAAAAATATGCACTGTTTTTATTTAAATCAAACGTAAAATGGGATAATATGCATAATGGTAATACCATATCTCACAAACTAAAGCTGACAGGGCAAAACTAATGGCACATTCGGCTTTAGCGACCTAAATAAACCCAGAATATGTATAAATTCTAAGGCATCAAATGGCTGTTGGTCTTTGAAATTAATACCGTTAGCTAAAGACCTTTATTTTGTACCTAGACCTTTCGATACTTTTGTGTCATCTTCAGACCTTATGTATGCAGATGTAGATGTATTACTTTCTAATTTCAATTAAGTAGATTTATTAATAACTAATTTTAATTCTTAATACATCTAGATCTGCATAGCAAGAGATGACACAAAAGTATCGAAAGGCTTAAGGCTAGTTTACACGATGACACTAGGTTTCGTAACCACTTTCATGAAAGTGATTTCGTGAAACTAATTACACACATTTTCTTTCCAATGCAACCACACATTTCATGTTATTTCTGAAGTTCAAATTAATTAAAATCCCATATAAATGTTTGAAACACGGGGGTTAGTTTCCCATTCTACTGGACTCGTTAACTTTGTTTTTTACTCACATAAAACGGCAAAATTTCATGTAATATTATTCTCCAGAAGTTTTAGAATCCATATAAGGGCACACTTTGTTTCTAAGAATATTTTAAATATGGGTAAAATCGGTAAGAAGTTCACAAAAAACGAACCTAAAATGGCGCTCAGATTGGAATCACAATAATACAGAATCAGCTGCTAGAAACAGCGCAGGTGCATGCTGGGAAGAAGCCGATGGGTCACGTGGTGCTGGAATCAGCTGCCAACGTGATAGTGGTCAGACAACCCTCCGGAAGATATAATATGCCACATTTTCGAAACCGACAATCAGTGTATCGTACATTATTCTAAAATGCAAGGGCGCTTCGCTTCGGCTGCCGCCTCCGCTCGCGCACTTAACTAATGTGGTTAGTGTTTTGCATTATTTAGCTTTATGTAGAGGTTGCAGGACCGTATGGAACAGACCAATGACATGCAAGGTCGTTGGGAGCCAATGGGAGTGTTGGTCTGCAAGCCAGAGACCGCATACCAACGCCGAACATCGCGTGCCGAAATCCAGTAGAGTGGGAAACTAAACCCGAAACACGTATGAATACAGGCATTTCACAATTTCCTCACTTCCCCATTTCATTTTACGAAACGCGAACAAGCTAAATAAGCGTAAAATATCAACATTACTATTATAGTTTCGTGAAAAGTTGGAATCAGCCGAAACTGCGTAGTTTCGTAACTCATTGTCGCCAGTACATCTTGCGCTTGCGCATTCAAGCAAAAACAGTTGCGAAACTTACTTACGAAACCTAATTTCGTCGTGTAAACTAGCCTTTAGGCACAAAATAAAGGGTGTTTAGCTGATGGTATCATTTATGTATCATGTACATGCTAGAATTTCGTGTTGATCGTGATAATAAAATTACTTAATCGCGATCAGGAATCATCCTAACCTCTAATTTAAATAATTGAAATGTATATTACGGCATTTCACCATTTCCTGGTTTACCATAAAGTATCATCTCTACATGTACGATAATACCAATGGCAATTCTTTCAAGATGTTTATATTCTTTCAAGATGTTTCTATTCTTTAAACTGATAACATTCAATTTACTTGGATGCGTCATCTGATTGTATGAGGCAGAGATAACCACACTGGAATATTTTCTCCATTGTAAAAATCAGTTACTTCTTCTGCCCGTACCAGAGGTACTACTGTATTGTTTTTTATCCCCAAATTCTAAGTTGAGTACCGTATTTTACGGACCATAAGAGGCAATGTTTTACCTTAAAAACAGAGCCTTGAATGTTGGGTGCGTCTATTGGTCCGAAGTACAATAAAAAAAATTAAAATTATGGTAAATATTGCCGGAATCCCATAGGTATAAAGAAGATGTTGTAAAAGATAAGATATTTACAAATTTTGGCACAGACTGTACATCAGTGCACTTGTCAAAATCATAAAATGAGGGTAGATGGAAGCCAGGTATACAATGCAAAACGAAAGGAATGTTGAGTTCTTTTATATGAAAGGAGTTGTTTCGCCGGGTGGTTTGAATGAAGGCAATTACCTCTGAACAGTCTTCTCCCGTTACACTTATTGTATGCTGAATTTAGGGTTAGAGGTTGTAAAAGTATTTTCAGTCTTTTATGAGAAATCTGTTCAGTTGTTAAAAATTACGCGATGCCACCTGTACAGAAGGGATTTTTGTACAACGCAGGTTTTAAGTTAGAAGTGATTTAAACCAATTCCATTGTACAAGGTTATAATAATTTGTTTATGCAATGAAGTATATTATCACCTTACAAATATTTCGTTTAGAATCACATTAAATTTCTTTTCCTTTAAATATCCATCCTAAAATCAAGGTGCGTCTTATGGTCCGGAGCGTCTTATAGTCCGTGAAATACGGTATTTAACATAAATACACGTTTTGAGGTTCCCTGAATCCAAAAATACTATTTTCGGAAACACGTATGTGTGTGTGTCTGGGTGTGCGTGTCTGTGTGTCTGCATAGTTCTCGTAAAAATAATTGGATTTACCTTAGAGAAGTATCTACTTCATTATTGTTTAAATCCCAGGCGGGAAGAGATCATAAAGAACTAGTTTAACACAATCGAAAGTGATGGGAAAATCTCGAAAACAAAAATGTTTGGATTATAAAATAACTCAGATATATCTAAGAAATAACATAATACGTACAATGACAATCTCAGATTGAACAAAAGCTTCTGTATTGTACAGGAAGTAAAGAAGCCAGTCTTATGGGAATGACACAAGATGATCTGAAGATAATATTGAAACAGGAAGCTATGTAATTTGCAGCGGAAGTACTGCAATATGGAAAACACGAAGACTTATAAAAGGACACATCCGAATAACTGTTTAGATGTTAGAGTCACGTCAAAATTCGCGCAGAATAGCAAGAAATTCAAGGATTCTCACAGAAATGTAATTAGTCACACATAAGACTTGAAAGGAGTTGTAAATATTGATGTTTCCTAACATATACCACACGAAAGAAACATACTAGGAAATAAATGTCTATAATCATAACATAGGAAATAAATGTCTATAATCATAACAACAGAAGTGAAACTTGCTTTAATTTTTTGATTTCTTCAATTTTGGATTATTGGATTTTTTTTCAATTTTGGATTGTTGGACTTTTTTAATGTTGGGGTTTTTGTGCTTTTTAAATTTTGGATTTTTTAAAATTGATCTTTTTTTTTATTTTGGATTTTTGGATTTTTAGTTTGGATTTTTAAATTTTGGATTTTTAAATTTTTAAATTTTGGATAAGCCTAATCATTGAGTTGATTGTTTTCTGTGCATTCCGTTCCGTCAAAGCCCCACTAATTTCGTGACGATTTTGAGCGTCACTACCTCCAAATCATACTCAAAAATAGGGAGAAAAGGGCTTTGCCTAGGTACCCATTGCCTACTACATTGTAGTGGGAGCCAAGTATCAAAAGTACGTTGCAGATATTCTCAGTTCGATTCCGATTTTGAGCGTAACAATTTCGTGACGATTTTGTCCGTAACGCAAGTTTGGGTTAGCTCTCGATTTACTCCAAGCGCGGTTAAAGAAGTTTCACTTCAAAAAGTGTAGTATAAAACTATTATATAGCGGTGCTTTGCGGAATCTGGACTAGTCTGTAAAGTACCTTGGGGTAGCTCAGTTGAAGAGCATCTGCGTTTAAGCAGAAGGACTTGGGTTCGACCTGACTGATGACAAAAGTTCCTCTAAATGATAAAAAAAAGCAAATCTTTTCAATTGCAATGTAATAGAACATAAAATGTAGAATTAAGGGTAAATTAATTTTTTTATGAACAAGGAAGTCTACCATAGTGAAATTTTGGTGCGAAGTGCTTGGTTTGGTGGTGACATCTCTTGTAAGACATGTGGAGGTGGTTTTCCTTGGAGTGGCTGGGTATGGCATTCATCTTAGCTAAGGTCATTTTGTCCTCAAATGGCAGAAACCAACCCGCTGGCCTCGCTCACACCCGGAACACGGCAAAAATACGTTGCGTTGCCAAGCGAAGAGCATCGTGCTGCTCTGCTTTCAAAGTATTCCACTGGACATGGGATCGAGCCCAGGCGACCACCCACCAATCCGGAATGTAATAATTACAACATACCGTAATGTTGTTATCTTGTAGCGCGCCCTAGGAAGGCTAACCGGTACAACAACTTCGTCTGAAGTCACCACAGCGACCTTGATGTAACTACACTTCTTAAATGAAAACAATTTGGGACTTTACATTACTTGCTCCTGAGAAGAAATTACTTTTTATATCATATTTGTTTTGTCTCTTCTGCTCTATCAGTAAAAACTACACATATTTCAAAACAAGCCTTATAGGCCTACCTAGTCAATGAGTTAACTATAAAATTTTATAAAGAACTAGTCTACATATAGAATTCATTTTAGTAAGTAATAAGCCCCCCCCATCAATCTGTGGGCCAGCTGCTATGGCCATTATTTAAAATAATCAGTGAGCAATTCAACGCAGCTTATCCAGTGTTGCCAATCAACTTAGTGTTATCTAAACGTATCAAAATTCTCCCAAAAATGTAACAATTATCCCTAAAATTTTAATTGACTTTATTTTTAAAAATGAAATAAATTTAATAGCAAATAAACTTTTGTTTTGATGTCCAGTTAATAAAAAAATGATAGAACGACAGAAAGAAAGAAAGAAAGAAAGAAAGAAAGAAAGAAAGAAAGAAAGAAAGAAAGAGAAAGAAAAAATAAGAAATTAATGAGAAAGATGGAAATAAATGAAAAAGGAAAGAAAGAAGTTAATTAAATAAGAAAACAAATGAAATAAAGTAAGAATAAAACAAAATGAATACAAGAGACAAAATGAATACAAGAAAGTCATCCAGACAGAAAGCAAAAAAAAAAAAATTAAGTAAAAGAATAAGAAGCTAAGAAACAAATAAATAAATAATAAATAAACAAAAAATAAAATAAGAAACTAAGGTGAACAAGAAACAAAAAGAAGAAAATAAGAAGCTAAACAACAATGAGAGTAAAAATTAATTTAATTAATTATTATTAAGTTACTTAATTTGCCGGAGCATCCAGAAAATGCTACTGGCCATTTAAAATATAATAAATTGCTAATAACAAATACAAGTAAAATAAATTAAAATCAAATTTAATACAGCAATACAACTCAGAATGTATGAACAAATACATAAGAATGAAATGCAAATTGATATGAAAATTACACTATAGAAAAATGTTAACAGAAGAATCAAAAAATGTATTTACACCAATAAAAGGCATTTTCTGTTAGCCAACATTGCAAGACGGTTTTGAATCGGTTGAATATGGCTACGGCAATCGAGCTAAAGAAACAAACTTTGAATGAACTAAAAAAAGAACGGAACTTAGGTAGAAATAAAGATATGAAGCTAAAACACAAAGGAAGAGGACAAAATTAAAATATAAATGAGACGATTGTAGAAAAGTATTTTTGGCACGACGTAACTATTTAGTGGTAGCCTACTTATGAATATTGTTGCCGTGGATCGTAACTTGACATTCCCGCACGCAATCTGGTTGCTATGAAAACAAAAGAAATCTCCGTGCGGTAAAAATTACAAAAAGCACAAGTGCCGTAAGTAAAATCATCATAACACAAGCCTTTACGGACGAAAGCCCCCCAGTTTGTGGCGACTTGAACAGGACAAATATTCGGTTCCGATAACAACAAACACATGCGAATCACTTTCTGAAATAAACATCCATCTTCAATAGTGTATATACATAATATTTTCAGCTAATATCTCAATTAATATAAATAAATTGATATAAATATTCATCGTGCAAAAAATAGCCTGCAATACTCGTGCCGTAAGCACATAACGGATCTCGGGAATTGAAAAAAACTCTTTCCTCGATCCGTATGCACCGCTTACGGCACTTGTATCGCAATATACTATATCCACATCTAGTCTATAACTCGACGAATAGTGACGCTTCTACTTAGGTGTACCGTTGGCTCATTTGCGTTTCACTACCTAATAATTTCTCCTGGTTAAAAATATCACACATTGTCACTTCTCAGAAGACGGACGGTTCCGAGAGAAAGTGCATAGTTGTGTCGTGATTGGTATTCCACACAACTACCATCCACACACAGCACACAGCAATTAAACTACTTTAACCTAACTAACCTACACAACAATTACTCCACTTCCAGTAATGGACGGACAAATAAGCACCAACAGAGTTGGGAAATAGAAACAATTTCCGGCATGCTACATGGAAACACCTGAAGATGTTTGTGGAATGGTGACAAGGTTGCGAAACAGCCTGTAGCAGCAGATGTCCTACATTCTTGCTGATAACTGCACTTCTCATTGTCTCTATGGTTACCGAGATAAAAACAAAACGCGATGCGATTGCTCTGCCGCAGCTGAGATGAGCGGGAAGATGTTTGTGAGGAAGACTGGGAATACTACGGAAAAAGACGGCATAATCACCTATCAGGAATGGCAAAGTAAGTCCCAGAAAGAAATCAGTTTATTTTAGTGGGGGAGGTTATAACTTCGTGAAGCGTCTAATTAGAGAAATTTAATGTTTTGTATTTCGGGATCATACTGTATTAATTAGATTAAATTCTTCATTTACCGAGCGAGATGGCCGAGATGGTAACGTCTTGGACTCGCATTCGGGAGGTTCCAGGTTCAAATCCCGTGGCCGGAGAATTCGACATGGTTTTTTTTTCATGGTTTCCCCAGTCTTAAAGGTAGATGCCGAATTGGATATTTACATACCATGAACCATCCTCACCATTTCATCCTGTATCATATCCATTTAAATTAATATCGCTTGAAGTTTACTCCATAAAATACATGATATGGCCTTTCAGCTATAAAGGAGTATAAACAGGTGAATTTTTAAAAAAAATCTTCATGCTTAATCTTTTTCATACATTCCGTATGCTCGGGATAACCACACTGTCGTTAAAGGAACACTTGTAATATAGTGTTATGGATTTTAAGGTCTCGCCAAATGATTTACACAAAGACTTCAGCTGTAAACTTCCTGCTCCATGCTAAAGCCTACACTCCTATTAAAATGACATTTTTTTTCCGGATAGTAGCCTATAATGTGAGAAATAAATAATTTTTCAATTAAATATTTATCACACATTGTCACTTACTCGATTGTCTAAATCTGATCTTTTTTTTTTTTTTTTTCAGGTAAGTGGAGTTCGGTGAATGCTGCACTGAGAACTTATTTCTGGAAGAGCTATCAGTAAGTAACCAAAACGAAAGATTTCTTTAAGTAGGAATACTGATGATAATGATTTATAACAAGTACAGGGAAGCTATGTCAGAAATCATATCTTAATAATTGCAGTAGTCTTTGTGTTAGTTGAGGAAAGACTAACTGATTTTGGAGAGAGGGGAAAGTTGCGAAACTTTCGCAAGGTTGTATCTAATAATATTCATTTAATATGATGACAGGTGAGCTGATACACAGCTAACAAAACTGACAACTAACGAATGAGATTATTCACTTTGAACGTTCTAATGTCACTATTTTACAACCATAGCAAGATCTGCAATACCTTACTCTAATAATGTTTTAATAATTACCCCTCTTTCAATCATAAACATATTAAATTATGGACTTAAAGCACAATAAATACAGTAGGACCTATAATATAGTTGCGCTGGGGTCTGGAAGTCACAACCTATCGTCGGGCAGGCTTATCTTTTTCTAATATACAGGGTGTTAATGAATAACACCGAAATATTTTACCTGTGTATAGAGGGGACATAGACAAGCAACTTTTGTTGGGAAATTTTTGCAATATTTCCTCTTACAGCATAAAATCCTCTGGACAGGAGCTAGTATCAGATTTATGTCCATGCCAACCCCGAATATTTGTTTTTTGGAAGCCTGATAGCTGTATATTTCTTAAAATTTCCAGAAGTGAAAGATTGTGGAAGTTTAGCGTCTTTTAAGATTTGGATTTGTGATCATTGATCCATTATTATTTTTCGCTTCTTTACCCACCTGTTCCTTGAATTATCCTGTCGATTACAACGTATTTTGCATGCCTTCTTCCTTTGACTGATTGACTGACTTAATTATAGAGAATCAACGCAGAGCCTAAACTATAATAGGTTAGGGTCTTGGAATTTTGACAGTACTTTCGTTTAATAATGTAAGTGCTCACTAAGAAAGGATTTTAAATGCCAAAAATTAAATGTTTTTGAGAATACTTAATCCCTTTTTACACAGAATTATCAAATCCAAATCACAGATCACATGACAACATAATATTGTTGCCAGTGGTCTCAGATGGGTTTGAAAATAAATGAAATGGGAGTTTGACAAATTATAGATGCTATCAATATAATTCATGTTATAAATAAATATAAAGCCACAGAATACCTATATAATGACCTATAATTTAAAAATCGACAGTCTTTCATAAGATAATTTCCAATTACAAAATAAAAAACCCGGGCGACGCCGGGCCTTTTAAGCTAGTGTGGTATATAACAACCCCTCAATATCGATCATGTCTGTCGCAGTAAAAGAGCAGGTTTTATCTGCGAGAACGAGTTTAACACTTCAAGTAGGCCCGTAATGGCGCACATTCATCACGAGGGCTACATCGATCTAGGAGCAAGGAGGATACAAATGGACCTGCAGGAGATTGTGTTTTAATAATTCACAGTTCAATTTGCAGTGACGTTATCAGCGTGGAGCAAGAATGACTCAAGCGCGAGCTGCTACGTGCCGCAATGTTAATACGAGATAGAACATTATGTCACTGCTAGCGCGAGAAAAAAGTTGGGTCATTCCAATGACAAGAATAACACGTTTCAAAATATTAAAGCTACGGAATGGTACGTGATAAATATCCATTCGTCACCTTCGATGAGGAAAACTTCGTGATTTCACTTAAGTGCGCTTATGTAGGCTACAGGTTGGGGAAAAAAAGGGACCGACTAAAATATCTAAGTTGCCTATAAGAGCCACTGCGCATGGCTAGCGGCATTCACAAGATAGCAGGGAATGTATTGAAATTTGTTCTAGTGCCGACTGTTGACTTAACCCATTAGAAAAGGAACACTGGTGTGAACAAGGCTCTGAAATCAGCTACAAGAGTCGGTCCGCTTTTTTCCCCTACCAGAGTCCGCCCGCTTTTTTTCCCCCTATCAGAGTTGGTCCGCTTCCTCCCCCCCGCCACCTCTAATCTCCAGTGCACGGAATCTTTCCGATGAATCTGGGTTTTTCCTAGTGTTTTTCTTGATTTAAAGTTTGCATTGGATCTCCTTATCATATGTGTTTCATACCAGCCCTGGGTGAGCCAACCTCTTGTTGGTCTGAGTTCAAGTCCGACCACGTGCGTTAGCCTATGAACAACGCTCGGGCCTAGGTGAGAGGTGAAAGGGGGTTTCATATAAGTGGCTGTAAGGCGTGGGTCACAAAGAATGCACAGACAAGCCTCTGGATGAGACCTACTCGTATTGGTTTGATGTCAAAAGTCTGGCACTCAAACATTAACCTATGAACACAGGGCAGTTTCAGGTTCAGGAGCGAATCATTGGAGAGTTGGAAGGGGTTCGTTGGAAATTTAGGCATATAGATAGTCCATATTAATATTCTGCCATAAAAATAAGACAAAATTCCTAGCGGCTCCACATGAGCACAGCTCAAGAGGAAATAAAACCAATATTTTAGTAGAACCCAAATGTTTCACTTCTGCTGGTCTGTCACATTGCTCTAGTTTCGGTCCTCGTCTGTATAGCCTCATTCTAAGATCATATTACATCCAGGTTTAGCCAAATGTAGTTATGGAGTCTTAAATCTAGAATTAAAGAACTCACATAATTTAGATTTTCATCCCTTTTAAAATGTATTTATCTTTTAGGTACCTACTGCTATCATGATAATTATTTTTCATTATTATAATTATTATTTATATCAATTGAGTCATGCCATTGCTCTCAGCTTTTGTCTTCTCTTTAGTAGCGTACTATATCACAATATTTTGTCTATCTCTTAAACTCCGTGGTGCTACACCCCTGAAGGGACAAGGCCTACCACCCGACCGCTGCTTCATCTACCATAGGCAAATGGCAGGACTGGGGGCATCTGATCAGCATGCCGATACCCACGGCCGTTAATGATAGTTTCCGTGACTGGAGCCGCTACTTCTATATCAAGTAGCTCCTCAGTTTGAATCACGAGGCTGAGAGCACCCCGTTCCAGACCTCCTACCTCAGGAAAATCCAAGGAGGTACGGGGATCGAACACGGGCCTGCGAATCTGTGGCCGACGACGCTAACCACGAAACCACGAAGATGGTCTGTCTATTGCTTAGGTTTGAGGTGATTTAGGTTGATATTTCAATAATGTAAAACATATAAATGTAAAAATAGAACTGCTCCCAAGCACGCGCTCCTGCTCTTTCCGGATCCATGTATTCATGTAATTATAAAATAAAATAAAAATAAGTATTAAAAAGTATTTTTAAAAGAGTAGACTATAATTTCGTGGTAATCTTTTTGTTTTACTACAACAACGCAAATAGATGCTTAAATCCACTTATATCGCAGTTGTTTTCCATCGGAACTACATTCCTCTCGGGTGTCAATGCCTGTGAAACACGTCCCAATGGGTCTGAGGGAATGGTAATTCCATGTTGTGTAACGCGCTCAAGGTCGGAATGATAAAAATGGAGAAATTAACGAGTTGGAGGCAATGAAAGTTTCCAATGAACATTCCACTTGCCAATCAAAACAGTCGTAATTGACAGAGAAAGATTTATTCCCCGAGCTGTCAAGGCCGATACTGCCTTTGAAAATATTTGGTAATATTGAAATAAACATCTTACAATCCAGACTTCTTGGCCGAAAACTTGCTCTTTCGGTAAAAATATTTATTTTAAAACTGAACACAAATGTATTACTCTTCAACGCAACCTGTCTCTCTGCCTGTATGAGAAGATAGGCCTAAGCTTCAGTTTTCCTATATCCCCTATGTTGGGCGAAGGGCATCCAAGTGAAGGTTACCTATGTGAATTTTGTTACGCTTATTTTCCGAGAGAGAGCAGAGGGACAGGTGGTAAGCCTATTGCCTCTCAACCTCCCTCCGGAAACTAAGGTATTACTTGGACGTGAAAGGGCCGATAAATTTTATCCAGAGGCTCTAAATCTACGACATGGTCCCCCCAACTTGAAGTCCCTCCCGGAGGACTCCGTGCCCAGGATTTTTACGTCCTGAAAAATCCATCGACCGCGGCCTAAGCTTAACTGAATGATAATGAAACCTACAATCGGAGGCGGTCAAGGCTCTGTGAGGTCTGTAGCGTAATTTGTAAACAGGAAATTTCCTTAAACACACAGAAATTTCAAAATAAAATTCCCTGGCTTCTCCCTGCTTTTCCATAACCAAAAACTTACATTCCCCTGACCACAAGAATAAATGTTTTCAAGGTTCTGTACAAACAACATTTAAAAAATACAGCCTCCTCCAACTTCATATCAAAAAAAATGATAATGATTAGCCCAAGTACTTAAAACAAAATCACCGACACAGTCTGGTTTACAGCTCTCACACTTTGCACACTGACTATTCCCTTTTTAAAAACAAATTTCCCTGACTTTTTCCTTTATTTTTCGTTTTTCCTTTCGCTGACCGATTTCAATTTCACTGACTTTCCAGAATGTGGTCACTCTGTAAACACGAAAGTCTTTCAATTTAAGTTACTCTTAATTAACGAATCATTAGTTTAGTATCGTATATTGGAATTTGTTCTCCAAAAGAGAAAATTATAAATTAAATAGGCCTCTCAGTTCCTTTCCTAACCACAGACGTATCCTGACATATCTACAAAATAATTAAAAACCAGCCTAAACTAAGTTGGTTTTAACGTAGACCTAAAGAAGGAAAATTGAGAAAAAAACTCGAGCACCACAGCCAACAACTCTAACCATTGCATCGCGGTATGGGTCTATTTATAAAATTCTGTAGTCTTATTAAACCCTCCGCATCACAGCCCCCATGAACAAAACAAACAAGGCCCTCGAGGACCGTCTGGCCTGGCCTGTACTCTGTAAACTAGGGTTGAGCATCGATGGCCGATGTTTTCAAAACATCGATGTTATCATGTTGATGATGGACGTTTTCTACATCGATGGAAAACAACCTATGTTTTTGCTACATCGATGTTTCTCCCCGACATAGATGTTTTTAAATATTTACTGTACTAAAACAAGATTAATAGGCCTACCTTGGTTCTAAGATAAAATTTTATTTACAGCAGCCTAATTTCCCAAAACATCGATTTTTTACATCGGTAGTTTTCATGGAAATATTTCAGTTTTATGAATTTGGCCAAATTTTCTAAAACCACGATTTTTTTTCATATACATCGATATTTTCCGTCAAAATTAATCGATGTTCTCAGGTCGATATTATCGTCACATCGATGGTTACAGCTAGCGTTGCCACCTGTCCCGAATTTGGCGGGACAACCCGCATTTTAAGAACATTTTCAGCGTCCCGAATTATGCCTAAGAGGGACGCATTATATATATATTTTTATTATTTTGCTAGCCTTTTCTTTTCTAGTGTTAGTGTTACTGTTACATAGCCCATTCAGTTTTGGCTTTGTAACGAATATATACCATCTTTCTCTTATGAATAAATTATTCGATGTACAAATTTAGGTATGAAGATCGGCGATATGCATATATTCGATAAGTGTCCCTCCTTAGCCTTACCAAAAGGTGGCAACCCTAGTTACAGCTGATGGTAAACATCGATGTTTTAAATAATGATGTTCATCCCTACTGTAAACGTATTAAATAAAACAAACAGTAATGTCTGGATATGATTCTTGTACCGGGACCGGTGCTCCTTGAGGTCTCGTGAGAAAGGACGTACATAAAGCGTGTTAACATGACTACATGTTCCTCATGACTGGTTGTGGCTACGAGCCCAGGTGTGCATGCGGGCCCCAAGGTCGCACCCTACTTTCAATCAAAATAAAGTAATATCATACTCGTAAAATGCACATGTAACACGGGAGAAATCTGAGAACGTTCCCGCGCAAGGGGGTGCACTCCAATGTTACCAACCTCATGCGAAAGTGAACGACACTTTCTACCACTCTTGTTGATATTGTTTGAGTTGTGACAAAAGAAAAGCTCTGCACGCCGCCACAATGTTATGTAAGAATTATTGTGTGAAATGTCGACGCGTTCCCACACACAAAAAGAAACATGTCGCCATTGATATTATCACTATTATTATTTTTGTTATTGTTGTTAATACAAATGCAGTAATAATTTCGCTATTGTTATAGTTATTTTCACTTATTTTATTGCAGTCCACAATTTGGCCCTATTGATTAATTACATCTGAATGTTTTCGTCTTCTGAAATAAAATTTTATTAAGAATTTAAAACTTTAATTCGTAATAAAAAGATAATAAAGCATCGTTTCCCTTTCAGTTACGTAGATATTTCACCCGATCTTCAAGTTGGAAAATAAAATGTATAGGTTAACCCCCATACATTAGAAGAACTTAAAGACAACATCACACGATAGATTACCTCGATATCAGAAGCTGAACTTATGCGCGTGAAAAGAAAATTTCCTGTGTCAGTGTTGTGTGGTTGCAAGAGGAGGACATTTCCAACATCTCTTGTGATGAGGTACATAGTTATTTTCATTGTAATTTTAAATGTAAATGTGAGAACCTGAATCACTACACCGTTAGCGGCTTTATTTGCGTAGATATTTCACCCGATCGCTCGGGAGTTAGAGCTGTGGCCGCCGCGACGCAGAAACCCGCACAATTGGCCAACTCGTACATAAAACACACTGTATTAGGTCCTTCATGTAAAGTCCCCTTAAAATAAAATAAAGTTGTTGCCAATCTTTCTGTCACATCCTCAGATGGTAACTAACCCAAATACAAAATGTTTCATACGATTTTCCGTTCTGGAGCTAGGCTGTTCACAAACACAACACACAGATATGTTTCCGAAAATAGTATTTTTGGATTCAGGGACCTCCAAAACGTGTATTCATGTTAAAAACTCGATTTCAGACTTGAGGGTCGATATAGTATATTGCGATACAAGTGCCGTAAGCGGTGCATACGGATCGAGGAAAGAGTTTGAAAAAACCGAGTAGCTCGCAGCGAGTTTTTTCAATTTCCGAGATCCGTTATGCGCTTACGGCACGAGTATTGCATGCTATTTTTTGCACGATGATTATTTATATCAATTTATTTATATTAATTGAGATATAAGCTGAAAATATTATGTTTATACACTATTGAAGATGGATGTTATATTTCAAAAAGTGATTCGCATATGTTGGTTGTTAAGGGGACCGAATATTTGTCCTGTTAAAGTCACCACAAACTAGGGGGCCTTGGTTCCGGTCTTCCATAAAGACTTGTATTATGATGGTTTTACTTACGGCACTTGTGCTTTTTGTAATTTTTACCGCACGGAGATTTCTTTTGTTTTCATAGCAACCAGATTGCGTGCGGGAATGTCAAGTTACGGTCCATGGCAAACATATTCGCAAGTACCACTAATTAGTTACGTCGTGCAAAAATAATACTTCCTCTATCTGTAGTACCTATGGTATGGTACGGGCAGAGGAAGTAATAATGTTCGTATAATGTTTTGACGCCGATCTGAGAACATGGTAATAAATGAAGCATAAAGGAAACCACAACGATGTGATGAGTAAGAGATTATGATACAGTGATCCACATGCTGAGTATACTCCAATTCCCTCGGAGGCTGACCTCTCACACAGGATATTTCAATCCGTGAAATAGCTATCGTTATGAGAGAACGTTCGCTGCAATCCGTCACACACTTTCCTTCTCTAAGCCATTTACGTCACTTTATGTCTTTCTGAAATATTTCGCTCAAATTAGATTGCTTATACATCTTCCTCTGTGTGATGTAGGATAAAGTTATTTCATTCCGAATGTCAGTCTTTCATTCAGATATATAAAACTAGTTCTTTTCTTAAACCGATGTTCCACGATCCAATTTCTGCGTCTTTTGTATTAAGATCTATAATAAATATTCCCACGAAAGCAATTGGCTGAGACGTATGGAATTTTCAAAACTAAGTCCTAGAATGCTTAAGTCATGTTGATGCTTCATTATGTTCATTTTAAAGATAAAAGATAGATAAACCGGACTATATTATCATAAAGAGTACTCTACATTTATATTTAAATTGATGTAACATACTTTGCACTTATTTTATCTCCTGAATTATTAAGTGCCAGAATGATTTTTTCTGAGTTGGTGTGGTGGACGGGAAAATGTCCGTCTGTCTGTCTATCTGTTTGTCCGTGTGTCTGTACGCGCGATAACTCAGATAGTCTACGCCAGCGTTTCTCAACCTATGGTCCGCGGAGATGGTGCAGATGGTCCTCAGCCATAATTAAAAAATATCATAAAGCAAGTGGAAAGTAAAGAAGTAAAATTTTTTCACACATTTCGTTATAATGACCTACACTTAATACCCCAAATATTAAGAATATAGGCCTTCTTTTAAAAATGGGATGTAAAATTAAGAGTCCGTAAATTTTTTTAGATATTTTAGAGGTCCTCGGGTTCAAAAAGGTTGAGAAACGCTGGTCTACACTTTATCGGATTTTCATGAAACTTGGTATACGGATTTATAATGTCCATGGGAATAAGCCTATTGATATTGGACCAAATCGGTTGACCGGTACCGGAATAATGCACAATTTAGTACCTATTTTATAGTAATATATTAAAAAGAATTTATCAAATTCATATCAGTTTACATGACATCATATTGTTTTACAGTGTTCATATACGGCTTTGGAAGTTGCATTACAGTTAGCATTGACAAATAACACTACTCACATATTCCTCCACATATGCTTATCAAACTAGATCTTTGTTCCTCCATAAGCCCAGCCTAGTGAATTGACCTGGAGTTTAACTTGGAAATCGATTAAAAATCACTTATTTTCTGCATATGACAATTGCAATTATCGCTAATTAAACAAAAGCATTCTGGCACTTTGTTACATCAGTTTACCTTATTTTATTACTGTATAAGCAAAATATCTAAAAAGTAGGTTGTTAGGGTAACTTTTGTAGACTACATATACAGTATATTATGCGGTACAGAAATTGGCACAAAATTCATAAAATTCCATTCTATAGTAGGATATTTGAATTTTCAGACAAATGATCCTGAAAAATGAATGTGCGGGAAAACAGCGTTAAACACATATTGGTTCGTTGTTCTTGGTTCTAAAAGGGCCAAGTCATAAAACTTGCTTTTGAGATAATCGACTTTGAAGCCTTTGTGGAAGAAACATTTTTTGCTGAGAACTCCCGACATTGGCCTCTAAGGTTTCTGTATTATGTCTATTAATAGCATTAGACATTGGCACTTTTATTACACGAAACATAAAGACTAGCCGAGCTCAATTATGCATAGGTTTCATTTTTGCAAGAAACTGACATTGGCCCTTTTAGAACCAAGCCACAGAATTATAAAATGAAATTAAACAGATGGATGACAGCTACTTACAGCGTAAAAATTTATAACATTATAAATAATAATACACATACTTCAATAATTTTTGCATCAAAATAAACTTCAAAATGTATCTGAAATTTTTTTTAAAGTAGTAAACTGTACCAACTTCCCGCCCAGAACAAGCTTGTCTCTACAGAATACAAAATAAATATCTTGCGTGATGTGAGACTGAAAACCTGTTAGTAAAATAACAATGCATTAGTCATTGTGATACTCATTTTTGTTCAGAGACAGGTAACATGATGCTAGTCATATTTTAGGATGTGTTCCAAATGGAAATGAAATCTGTGACTCATTAATCATGACTCTCACTGTACCCCAAGGCTATGTTCCAAATGAGAGGATCATGACTCAAACATAATGCCTCAGTCTGAGTAGACATACACTACTTCAATCAGCATTTTGCAGTGCAGAAAATGCAGAACTGGTGCATGTTGCAATCAAGTCGTTGAACCCAAAAGGTCAGAAGTTCGGCAAGTGACCTTTCTTAAAGAAGAAAAAATCTATTGACAAATATGGAAAAATTGGACACACTCCAATCACTAAATAATTGTAGCAAAGAATAAATACAAACAAATACTATAAGTATGAAAGGAAATAAACTGAGACTGATTGATTGGAAATACGTAAGAAGAGAGCAATATGGCGGCGGCGCGCACCGCTGGAGGCTGGATCCTGGTCACGATGCTCAACTTTCACCGCCTGCCCACATGCAGATAGCATTCTCACACGAAATAGCTATCAAGTCTCCTATTCTATACTGGACCCGTAAGTATTAATTTTACTTTCGATATTAACCACTTGCAAGTTGTTGTTACAGTTATTATTATTATTATTATTATTATTATTATTATTATTATCATCATCATCATTATCATTATTATTATTATTATTATTATATTTTTTATTTTATTTACTTTTTCCTTTCGATCAGGCCAGCTTAGGACCACGTGAAACAGTTGTCTTCTTCTTGTCTTCCCAAAACTTCATTCTTTCGCGATGTTGCTGTTTCCGTTCTTCCGTCCATTTACTTCCCGTTTTTTTCTTGGGTTTCTCTGGAAATTCGCCATCAAATATTGCTTTTCTAAACTTTTCTCTGCTTGCAATATCCTCCTTTTTGATACTGAGTAATTTTAAATCTTCTTTAACATCCTTGAAAAATACTGGTTTATTTTTTTTTTACTTACATAGTGATCAAAAATGTGTTCGGTAAATCTGTCTCTTTCCATTCTGAAAATGTGACCATAGAATCTTAATCTTCTTTTCCTGAAAGTATTGTCTATTTTTTCTGTTTATTTGTATAACTCCTTTCCTGGTCTCAGTTTGTATATGTTATTCTCCCAAATTGGTCCCATAATTTTCCTTAAGATTCTCTCCTCCGTTTTGCTTATTCTTCTATCTGAGAAGGTGTTTATACACTCATTATTATCATTATTATTATTATCTATTTATGCAATAGAAGTGACTCGAGGTACAGCTAAATAAAATCAGTGACGACCACAAACTTTTAAATTTGCTCACACATTTAAGTGACAAAATTATCATGATAATAAAATTTACCTCTAAGGACATACCGCGTCTTCAAAAATTTTGTAATTTTGCATTGACATTCTTTATCGTTACTAAATTACGACAGATCAACAGGGACTAAGTGCAGAATGTGAATTGTTGGTCGTGTAACTTAAAAGAAAAATTCGACGTGAAATACGTAGCTTTCTCTACACTTCACATTTCAATTAAAAGTGACCGCATTGCGGGAATGAGCATGCCTTCTTCTTTCGTTTCACCCTCTTTGGGGTACGTTGAACCAGTCATTTCTTTGAGTGTTGTTCCTTTCTAAGTGCCCACCCAGTATTTCTTCAATCTTTCTGATCTTTTCCTCTCTTCTTCCAGGATAATAGGTTTGGATTTCATTGTCGACTTGTCTTGGAACCTTGTATTTTCGTCTTTAGTTATTATTTTAGCCGTTCGATCGACTAGTGAATTTTCTGTAATTTTTAACTCGACTAGGTCTTTTTCAGTTTCTTTAAACCAGTTGGATTTTGTTTTGTGATTGCGGAAGAATTCAAAGATTTGTTTGGTTAATCTATCAGAGTCCATTCTGAGAAGTTGACCATGGAAATTTATCCTCCTTTTTCGCATAGTATCTGAAAGTTTTTCAATTTTCTTGTAGAGGGTTTCATTCTTGATGTGTATTATCTTATTATCCTGAAGTTTTGGTCCTATGATTTTTCTTAAAATCTTCCTTACCTTTAATTCAAGTTTCTCCATCTGAGAATGACCATTTATTTATGTACGTCTCATTTTTTGTTCTTCACTTTTTTCTTTTTTTTTCAGAAAAGTAGGCAAGACAAGAATAAAAATAGTGCGTTTGTTGACGGAAAGGATAGCGTTTAATTACCCGTCAGATAATTTATACGAAATAATTTTTTAATTATTTTTTTCTCTTCATAAATTCATTTTGAATATGGAAAAAAATTTAAACAAAATCGACAATGCCGTTTTCGAAAGAATTGCAGTTTTTTTTTAAATATCAAGTGGTAGTAAAAGTGAGAGAAAGTCGTCACCTTCTTTTATATGACACTCCAGGAAGACATTTAACTCAAAAAATTTTATTTTTACTAGGGATGGGTCGATACCAGATTTTCTCGATACTCGATACCGATACATGATTTTTTTCCTCGATACCGATATATGATTTTTTCCTCGATACTCGATACTTCGATACTCGATACTTCGATACTCGATACCGTCAACATTTCCAGTTTCAATAAATAGGTACAGTAGAACCCCGATAATTCGAGCTAATTGGGGCTGAGGCTACCTCGAATTACAAAAAACTCGGATTAGATCAAATAAACGGCTCCATATTTTCATACGCAGATGACACTGTTGTGATTTTCAGTGGTCATTCATGGGAAGTAGCATATAAATACGCTAATACTGGCATGAAAATTATAAAAAAATGGTTCGATTCTAACCTTCTGTCACTAAACGTGGATAAATCAACATTAGTTCCTTTCTCATTAACATCTACTGGTCAGATAGCGCGGAAAAAATGTACAAATTTAAATTTAATAATACATAATTGTAATTTTGATGTGAATTGTAAATGCTTACCACTGAAAGAAACAGCCGTTGTGAAATATTTGGGTATTTTTATTGATAAACACCTTAAATGGTCTCACCATGTTAACTACATCTGTAATAGACTACGCCGAACAATTCATAAATTTGTCATTTAACGCCACTGTATGCCCATTACTGTTTTACGTTCCGTTTATCTAGCACTTTTCCAGTCCATTATTCAATATGGCATTCTCGTCTGGGGAGGATTAGCGAAAACTACCCTTAAGCCCCTCTGCCTTTTACAAAAAAGAATAATAAAAATCTGTCTAAGAAAACACATTGATTACCCAACTAGCCTAATATTTTCGGAATTTAATGTTTTAAGTTTGGACCAAATTTACAAATTTTCTATATTAAAATATTTTCACAAACATCGTATAAAATACTCTTCCAGTGATCATATCTACAAAACTAGACGAAATACTAATTTACTCCTATTAGAACCCAAATGTCTCACATCGGCAGGATTAAAGCATAGCATTAATTTTGGACCGCGCTTCTATAACTCAATTATCAGAAAAAATCCTGATCTCTCAGCATACTCCACTGTTAAATTTAATAGATATGTAAAGAATTTTTTGTAATTTTTTAGCTTTTAAGTAATTTTTGTTCCACTCCTTTTATGTATTTATGTTTTTATGTTTAATGTTTTTGTTTTACTTTCTTTTTTAGTTAAGCACATTATACACTCTATTTCTTTGTTTCTCCTCTTTCTTCACTTTGATATTTTTGAAACGGCACCCGAGCACGAGCAGTCTTGCTCATTCGGGTGTATTACTAAATGTAATACCTCTTGTAATATCTCTTGTAATAAATAAATAAATAAATACGGGAATATCACTAAATCAATGGGCAAATCATAAATAAATATTTAATGTGCACAGTAATGTTTTAAAAAATACATAAACAAACAATATAATAGGCCTACATAGGCCAACCTGTGTTACTCCTGTACCCTATGTATATTGGCAAACATTTAAAATAATTTCTGTGTATTATGAACGAAACCCTAAGTGGGACCTGCATTTTTGTACATGGAAAAATTGAAAGAAAGCTCAAAATGTAACACATTCGGAAGTGTGTAAAACTTACATGCGGACACCGTATAAAAACGGGATTTTACTCTAGTTTTATGGAAACTTTTAATTTTCTTAAGACCAGCTCGAATTACACGGAACCTCGAAATACCGGGGCTCGAATTACCGATGCTCTACTGTACATTGAAAATTAAAAGTTGAGTTAACAGTAATACCAACTAAATTAAGTGTGCCTATTTAATGAGAAAATGTAGTATAATCAGTAGCCTATAACTCTTTTTTTTAAACTCCACATTAAAACTAAAATTAGTTTTTGAAACAGTCGACTTACAAGTTTTTGTTCAAAAATTGCAATGGGGTTTGGACAGTCAGCTTGCTTGTTGGTTGTTATTGAAACGTTTGACAGGAAACGAAACAATTAAGAATATCTTCTGTTTGGATTTTAAAAGTCGGAAAGTCTTTATTTATGACTAGACAAAAGTCACAAAGTGGTTTTCTCCATTTCAAGGAGAAATAGAAGTACCGTATTTACTATATTTAGTAGACTACTAAAAGCAGAATTACCAAAGTATCGAAAAAGTACCGAGCGAGTATTCTGAAGTATCGCTCGATGCCGATACCATGCAAGTATCGAGGTATCGAAAGTATCGATAGTATCGAGGTATCGAAAGTATCGAGGACCCATCCCTAATTTTTACGCTTTTTCGTTTCTTGTGATACACAGTTCCGGACAAACATACATACATTAGCTGATTTTGTTTATTCAAAGAACCTTATTAAACGTGTATTAATGAACAAAAAGTTCAGCTTCTTTCAGGACGTAGATACGGAACAAAATGCATTTCTACACACAATTATGAACTGGAAAATTATACTCTTAGGAGCAAATCGCTTTAAGGTCACTTAAGACATAATAAATGGTGAATTCTGGGGTAAAATCCTTGTAGACTGTTATGAAAGCATGTTAAGCATAAAAAGGAATATCACAGAGGAATGTTTACAGAATTTCATAACAAGTCAGATACTGTAATAATCGGTTTGAAAACAGTTACACCGAAACAAGGTCACTTGGCGAAGCCAAGACAACTGCATTCAGCATTCTGGTGTTTCTTTAACTCGGTCTTGGCAGCCAAAAGTATGCCATTTATGTAAGTTTAACCAAAAATCATGTCTATGTTTGCAATTACGGCCCGGAAATCTTTCGCAATGGAATTCCACAGGTGTTAATGAATCTTCAGTAATTGGATAGCATCGCTTGGTTTCAGGCGATGTTAAAACTGTAGATGTCGTCCTAGCTCGATTTTCAAATAACAGAATAATAATCAGAATCAGAATACGTAATAAACACTGTATTTATCCACTGTTCCAGCTCCAATTTGGATGGATCTATATAACTTATACACAGCATACGGTAACTTATAGAGGATTCAGAATAACAGTGTATAGTATTCAAAATTTACCACTTAAACAAATCACATTATTAGTGTCCACAACAACAAAATTTGTTAATAACGGTTTCGCGGGCTATAAGGAAAGTAAAGGGATATACAACATCAAAGCTTTCGGTTGCTGACGAAGGTTTGGATGTTGTATATCCCTTTACTCGGCTTGTAGCCCGCGAAACCATTATTAATCATCAGCGCCGAGAAAGCCTCAAGTCTTACGAACAAAAATTGTGATTATGATCAATATGATAATTATGATGATGATGATTATGATGATGATGATGATAATGATAATGATAATAATAATAATAATAATAATAATAATAATAATAATAATAATAATAATAATAATAATAATAATAATAGTACAAAACATTAACTGGATATCATGAACTCGAGAGTTCAAGAACGAAGTAAATCACATTCTCTGCTCTTTTGCTCTCCCTAGTTTCTTCCATCAAACTTACTCGCCCCTATTTTCTGATAAAGTTCTGAAGTCTGGACACTATCAGCCCATCTGCATGTAGTCATCTTACAGGTTTTGTTCTACCTTGTAGGCTATAACAATTTTGCAGAGTATGTATTCATTGTGTAGGCTTAGCCTACGTCTGTGCTTTTGTCAACAACCGTCTAGTTTATGGACCAAATTCTTAAAGCTGAAATAGTTATTTATGCTATTTTGAATTTAAGTGATTAATAGATACACGATAATAGTAGTAAGAATAATAGTATTTGTAGTGGTTAAAATGAAGAAAATTGAAAATTACCTACTTATATGTGTTAGCACCCTTTTCTTAACCCCTAACGAGCTTGCACTTTTTTTCACAGCCCAGCCCATAAAATGGAACTTCACATGCACGGAGAGAGTTTTCTTAAACAGTTAAGCAATGTTTATCACTTAAAATAACATAAGTAAATAAACGATTCCATTATCATCACGAATCTGAACTAGTGCATTAAAAAATGAACAGCTGATGAGAAAATGAAAATTCAATTATTTAGATAATGGTGTTACTTGAAACACAAGATCCTCGATATCAGGGCATCAATTCGAAGAAATGCGAAAAAGACTTGCATATAAATTAGCTACGTAAAATTCAATGCAAGCTATCGTTATAATGTCACTGTTTTGTTACATTCTCACTATAATATAGAAATCATTGCTCAATGAGAAATAATTGTCTTTATAGTGTAATAACCTTGAAAACTTTCTAAACAACTGACAATGAGCAAACAATAAGCTTAGAATTAACTTCTCTGAATGCCAGACTTACTTTAATTCGTAGAATTAAATCCACATAAAAAACGTTTCCTGGCCGTCCTATGATTAACATTGGCAAGCGGTTTGTTTTCAGACCATATTATTATTATTATTATTATTATTATTATTATTATTATTATTATTATTATTATTATTATTGTTATTATTGTATCTCCAAATCTTTATGAACCCTATTTTGCCAGAAAAGGCATGTTAGGGTTATAGCTTACACAGCAATATATACAGTAAAATATATAATATTAATTACATATGGTTGTGAATATGTTAGATACTGCATAAAACGATTACAATAACATTGCTTCGTGAAAATTTTTTTGACACATGGAAATTTCGTCACAATCTTCAGAAAGCAAATTTAGCTAGAGTCTTTTTGTTTCGAACATAGGACAATCGAAAAAAACATGTTTTACAGTTAGTATGGATTCTTGACACAATTATAACCACTATCTGAAATAACACGAAATCGTAAAAAATAACTCCCAAATTTTCCATTACCTGTCATAAATTGTGTTAAAAGAAAATTTGGTGCAAACATTTTAACATTTAGCCGAAAGTGCACTGTAGGGATTTCGTCATTTCATAGTGCATGAATACAATCATTTTAAGAATTGACAAGGCAAGAAAATCCTTTCTTTAGTCATTATTTATGTACGTATTACATACATCCTGAAAAAAAATGATTACCTAAGAAAAAGTTCCAAAACCAGTCGAGTGTCGCCATAACTGTTACTGTGTTATGCACCTTGGTATAGCTTTCATTGGTTTACTGGTTTTTATTTTTTTCCTTGGAGTTGATATTCACGTGGAACAAGACGTTATATGAGCCTGAGAATCAGAAAACTTCACACTGGAGTGTTGAAAACCGTCAAGGTGTAGAAGTTTCGTAAGCAAGCAATACGGGGAAACCACAATGCAACCAGGGCACGTGACGAATACATTTGAGTGCCCGTTATGAACACGCTTATGTAAACCAGAAACAGAAGTTGTATCAAAAATTAAAATAAAAACATAGATTATTTTAGCAAAGCAGGCTCAATTCAATTGGCAATAAAATGAGCACACATAGGAGAGTTGGAAGTTTAATACTGTAGTGGTAACACATCTATATAATCAAGGCGAATTACAGTAAGTTCAAATCTTTTTGTTGGATGTTGGTTGGATATCCAGCATACTTCAGAGCAAATAGGAGCCTTTTATCACTAAGAATGCCTTCACTCAGGCCCGACGAGCCGGGGGGGGGGGGCAGCCGGGGCTGCCCGGGGCCCGGACTTCAAAGGGGCCCGGCCCAACCGACCAGGTTTTATGTTTTACCTTCTAAATTTACTCTTAACATAAAATTGATTATAAGTCAATAAACAGATCAATTTATGTTTCAAGTGCTTATTTTTATTTGCATTATCCTGTCGTATAATGGCGACACGGAATCAGTCAGTTAAACTGAAACGGATTATTCTTGAAGAAAAATTGCTATTTTTTAAAAGTAGAAGCAGAAATCATTTTGGACTTAACAGTAGGTCTCACTAACGTTCGGCATTTAAAATAATAATTTTCAAAAGATTAATTTTGGTACATGCAGATAAAATTGGTACATACCTGTGCAAAGTTATCCCCGGGATTCCATTTGTTTAAATTATTATTAGGCCTACCTCTTATGAGCACAACTGGAAAGCTTCTAAACTTATATGGTTTTATTTTTTGTAAAATATTACTAACTTTTTAAACGACTAACAAAAATATGTCTTCAAGTAATAGGTTACCGGTACTTACATAACATTACATATACCGTATAACAATTATGTAATATCTTTAAATAATTTTTGTTGCTTACATTATAAAGGACGAGGTTGGGTTTCAGTGGTGAATTTAATATTTGACGGGGGCCCGGGAAAATTTGTCCCTGGGGCCCTTGCTTTCTCTCCACGGCCCTGCCTTCACTGCAACCAGAAGAAATTAGCTCTATCAAGAGGTCTAAAATGAATTTTGGATCTGACAGAAAGCCAATAATTAAAAATAATTCAACACCACATCTCAAACTAGTCTAAATGTTTCCTTTACATTTTTCAACTCCACATAAAGCAACACTCGATTTGTAGCAATTCATGAGCGTCTGCCTTAGTTGCAAAACAAGTTTATCACTGAACAGTGCCTTTTTGTTGAAAAAACATTCACAATAAATAAATGCTGCCAGTCTGCTTCGTTTCCTGTGGAAGTTATTTACTTTTAAAATTATAATAGACAAGCAGAAAAACAGAAATAATGAAAAATTCAATTTACGACGTAATCTAATATTTTTAAATTACAAAAATGCTATAATGAGCTAAAAATCCCCCAAAATAACCTATACTTTGAAAATGACGAAAAATACAAAATAATGCCAAAATAAGTGGCTCTAATTTAATCAATTGATTCATGATACACATTTGTATACAGTAAATTAAAGCTATCTTACAACTTTCATTTTTAAAAAAGATGCAAAATCGTCAAATGCCTTGCCCTAAGAATCAGTGCAGATTTTCGGATTAGGGAACAATACTATTGTAGCCTATTATGTATGGGATGAAGTTGTTCTAACATGGACTCCATATATCCTATTCCTATATCAGTTCAATCCTGTCTTATCTCAGTATCAACAGTAGACTTGCTTTAGGTCAATTTGGTTTTAGCTGAAAATGAAATTAAAATAAGTATATTTAAGAGAAATCTCAGATTACGAACTGGAGATATTGAGAAAGTATTTTCCCACAAGACACGCGTTCTGTGGTATTTCTGAGAAACTTTAATACAATCAACATGGCGGAAACACCACGCCTGCCGCGGTATTTGAGGAATTTCCTTCAAACTACGCGATCAGCAATAAGTATGTGTCCATCATCAGTTCGTTGTACGCTTGTATTTTCCTTATTATTATTCTCTATACGAACAAAACGTCTATTGAATTAACAATGGAAATATGATACATGATAATATGCAATATGATTGCATATTGTATCGTCAGGGTTTTCATTCGACTCTCAGTGTTTGCCAATAGCAGATATGGCAAGCCTTAAGGATTGCGGTTTTCAATATTGATACAGAAAATCTGACATGATACATTACTTTCTCTGATCTAAGCATGGGAAATGCTATTTTCTCGCGTTACATTCCGCATTGTGAGAGTGTGCATTTAGTTTCTCAAGTCTTCATAAAATGCCATACAAAGTTCACGAGGCAAGACCTAAAGTCAAAGTCTGTGGAAGGATAGTTTATAACTAGCTTTCAGAGAAATTGAAGGGGTGTGCGCAACAATGATCTAACCAAGAAAAAAAAACTGTTGCAGGGTCTCATAAAAATAATATCTCTGAACACTGTGAACAGTAGAATATGTAACATTCTAGTTAAGTTGAACAAGGACCGTAGAACATCCCATTACCAATAAAACTGTATTCTTCAAATTGTATGGAAAACCACAAGTGTAGAATTTTAACTTGTTCTTTCTCTAAACTTAAAAGAGTGCTATAAACCACTGTTGCACTTACCCCCTCAGCTGTATGAAAAATGTTTTGGCTCTTACTATTAACATATGCCTACTTGAAATGACTTGGGGAATGAATTTTTCATCCTTATCCATTATTTTTGCCATTATATTTCTTTGGTAAAATGTTTAAAAATTTATTGTATTGAGCGCTGGATTTACGGGGAAGTGAGGGTCGGGGGGAACAAAACATAGCTATTCCACCAGTCTATCTGCAGTGTTGTCAACCAAAGAAATAACGTTTCAGCAGAATCGCGGGTATGATATTTTATGTAGTGACTTTAATATACATCGATTTTAATGCAATTCAATAATATAACGTGGTGACGGTATTGCGTAACAATTAATTACACGTCATAAGCCTTTGGTTATCAAATAAGTAATCAAATAAGAATATTATGCATAATATAGGCTCAATATTTTTACACTGGATGACTAAATTTTAAGCATAAAGAAGAGTCTTAGCAGAACATGCTTCACCATTTCGTGTTTTAAAACGTAAGAGAGGTAAGGCATCTAAAAGTGGAGAAAGTTATAGGCCTAATTTTAAAGGTATTTAATACAAATTGTGAAAAGTTCGCTCAACTTTCAGTCCATGAAATTGACATCAGAGTTCACGGGATCGTCAGAAATTAGCACATACGGAATTCTTAAGGAGGTGAGGAAAGTGATGAAGTGTTTGTGAAATCAGCAGTTCGAAAGATTGTATTTTTCCCCATAACTCGATGCGTCAGAAAAGATAATGTCAATAAATAAATAAGAATCCTGAGACAGAATGAAAGCTTAGTATTGAAGCCACTAGATGTCAGGGTGTATAGCGTACTTCGTGTTTCAATGTTGTCAGCTTAACCTACGAAGTTGAACGAAACCTACCGAATGAGGACTAGGGAGCCGAGCGCTCAAGAAATCGCGCGCGGGTAGTAACTTATTAGGCCTACTGCAGAAATGAATCCCTTCGCTTTATGATTTTGTACCATAGGCTATGCCTTTATTTATATCCTTGTTTACCTATTAATCTGAGTTTCGTAACGTTTGTTTTTATTGTATGTCTTCAACGTGTATATTGTAACCTTTATTGTTATTGTATTTACTGTTGTTATTATTACTACTACTACTACTATTAATACTACTACTACTTTACTGCTGTTTAATTATGAAATTAGTAAGAAAGATATTACTTAAAATTAAGATATCGTCATGGCTAACATATGTTTTAGGTGTGAATAAAAAATGTGAAAGGGGAGAGATGGAAGTGAGAGATAGATAGAGGGGTTGAGAGATGTAGGGGAGGGTGTGAGAGAGTAAAGAAATAGAAGGGAAAAGATATAAACCTATGGATATGATACATGAAGAATTGAAGAGCTTTTAGCAAAAACAACCATAGTCCAAAAACCAAATTTTTCAGTAGAAGCAAAAAACATTCTCCCTTTGGCAGTTATTACTTTATGAATTTAAAATTTATTTTATATTTAAGTAAATATATATATAGAAATATTTTGATATAATAATTTTCCTTTATATGTAACTTCAGTGCCCTGAAACCAGACCTGAAAGCTGAAGAGACATGGACTATGGCTGTTTTTGCCAACAAATTTTAATCCACTATCTAAGAAATTTTTAAGAATGCAAAGAAAAAATATAAAATCAAATAATAAACAAGACAAATGTTATTCAAATTCTTAATTACACGTCACACTATTAATGTTATTGAAAAATATCAATATTAGCTACTGTATGAGCTAGGATGTTTATGGATCCTCGATTCTACTGCTGTTATCATCAGAGGTGACAATGCTTTACACAACAGTGAAACAGGTGATTCTAAGAAACAGATTCTGCATGAGAGCTAACTTCCATCAGCAAATTCACTAGGTATTTGCAAAAAAATGAATGGACTATGGTTGTTTTTGCTAAAGTTAGTAAACTTTGTAATCCTATATTTGAGGGACTATAGCAAATTTTGCCATATCATGCAGTTTAAACAATGACCAGTAGGTTGTAGCACCCAATGACACAGAAAACTCAATTTTCAAATTTTTGGACTAAGGTTGTTTTTGCTAAAAGCTCTTCAATTGTAGACAACAAGATTGAATAATTAATGGCCGGTTTCTATAAACTCGCGAATTACCTATGGGTAAATTACCCAATGGACAGAATTTACACAAGAATAACACCACACAAACACAAATAATTTAAAGATAGCAATCACATACACTTGTGACGAGTTTCTAGATAAATGTCCTCTGAGTAAATATGAAAATGACAGAAAAAATGTTCCTACAAACTCGGTCTAGATCTTTCCAAGGGAAAATCGTCGGGTTAATTATCCATTCATGGATGGCTGGATAAAATTTAACCTCTTTGTAGGATCAATAACAATGAGAATCAAAGCCTTCTGAATTAAATTAACTGTACAACTCCAAGGCCTTGCTCAATATATCATTAGCTACCCTTACACACAAGCTTTATCGCTCGAGTTTAGGCAGGTGTGCACTCAAATGCTCGTGAAAACATGTGCATGTAAAGGCAAGACACAAACAAAAGAAACCGCGCGGTACGTCATTCGTGCAACGCTGCACTCTTTCGCCTGAAGTGTGTGTGTATGTAAAGGCAGAAGAAAAACAAACAAAACTCTCCAAGAGCAGATCAACTCCTCTGTTCTGAACTTTAAACAATACCGCACGCTCTTAGCTGGCGTGTCGAAAATTTCGACACTCCACGCGCCGTTCTTTTGAGAGAGAATTCGCGCGTGTTTGGCATTTACACGAACAATCTTCCGCGCGTACTCTTTTGTTGACACTCTATCTTGCGAGGAAGAACGTGTTGCATTTTGGGCTGCATTTTTTCACCGCGCGTGATTGCCTGGAAGCTCTTTCCCCCGATACTGCCCGTACGCTCCCAGGAGTGTGGTAAAGAACTTGTGTGTGGGGCTTGCAATTGTGGTTGAAATGGGACTAATTTATCCATGGATAATCTACCCATACGTAATTCACAAGTTTGTAGAAACCGGGCATAAGTAATTAACTAACAGAACTTCCATAAATTTAATATTCGTATGCCTGTTCTATTAATCCTATTACAGAAAATAGAAAATAACGCTTTACACATGAAGTCGAAAATTTTACAAAACACTAGCATGTTCCCGCGGCTTATTAGTTCAACAGCTAATTTTTTTGTACTCATTTATTTAACAGCAAAATACTTAAAATATCTTTATTAACAAACTAATTTGTCCTGTCAAAATAGAAGTGCTTTCTAATGGCTTGTCCTGGTGATGAATTTTTTTACACAGCTTCTTTATAAACTAAATGTATATTAAGAGCCCAAATTTTCATATTTCTGCGTTCAGTAGATTTCGCTGGGCATCAAGTAGAGACAGATAGACAGACAGACAGACAAACACTTCCTCTTATTATATAAGTTAGATAACGATTTCTTAGAAAAACCCTTCACTTAACTCCACAAACTTTCATTTCCTAAAACATCATTTGTTCTTGACTGGAACTGTTAAGGAATGTCATATCGCCCTCGGTTGACCCAAACAAATTACATAATTTATAAGCATCATTACTGTATATCTGAACAACCGTTGTTGTTTTTCCAGTCACACAGAAGAAGAAAAATGGCCTGACTGCACAATGGGTTAATGCAGGGCTTGCCAGATGAACTTCAATCCAGACAACAAAAAAGTTTGGTCATCAGCAGAGAAATAAAAGATGTCTAACGTCAGATTCCTAAGGACAGTTACATCACCGTGACGTCACGTTCCTCCTAGAGACGTGACCCGCGCGACCTCAGCATTTCGACTGGAGTTCGTCTCCCAGACTTGCATCTTCTTCTCTGTGATATGAATATAGATACAGATGCACGGCCACCTTGTAGGAGTCATGGCCCACTCAAACGTATTGAATAATAATTATTATATTTATATTACGAATCTCTACTCGTCATTTTCCCACGTTTATAATACTTTTTTGCACGACGTAACTAATTAGTGCTACTTACGAATATTGTTGCCGTCGATCGTAACTTGACATTCCCACACACAATCTGGTTGCTATGAAAACAAAAGAAATCTCCGTGCGGTAAAAATTACAAAAAGCACAAGTGCCGTAAGTAAAACCATCATAATACAAGCCTTCATGGAAGACCGGAACCAAGGCCCCCTAGTTTGTGGCGACTTTAACAGGACAACTATTCAGTCCCCATACCAACCAACACATGCGAATCACTTTCTGAAATAAGCTTATAACTCCATCTTCAATAGTGTATATACATAAATTTTTCAGCTAATTAATATAAATTGATACAAATATAAAATATAATATAAATAAATTGATACAAATAATCAATGTACAAAAAATAGCATGCAATACTCGTGCCGTAAGCGCACAACGGATCTCGGAAATTGAAAAAAACTCGCTCGTTTTTTCAAACTCTTTCCTCGATCCGTATGCACCGCTTACGGCACTTGTATCGCAATATACTATAGTGAATTATCCATTCACCCTCAGTATCCAGTGCATGTAAACGTTGCATTTGTATCATTCAGCCGGTAATGTTATTTCATTGGTAATAAGTAGAGCCGGATTTATATGCATTAATCAAATAATAAAATATGCATGCTAGTATGCATGAATAATTTTAAAAGTATGAACCATTATATGCAAAAACAAATGAACAAAAATAATAAACCTTTTTGGGGGCATAATCTTACCCTATTCGTGGCTATTACAGAAAATAAGGAAAGTTTCCCTGAGGGTTTCATATGTGAAGTTCCTACGTCTGTCAGTGAAGGTTTTATAAAATGAAAATGTCCTTTCTACATCGCATGATGTTACAGATGCATGTGGAAAAAAAAACACAACTCTTCTTCAGAGAATTCCTCTTCTGTTACAGCTTTTTCACTATCACCAGACAACACTTTGCTTATTTTACAGATTTTTTCTAACCAGGATTTGTATTAAGTACCAGTAATTATTAACTATCTAAAGAGTAAAATATAATTTAATACCACATTCAAAAATAAAACATGCACTTTTTCACTTAAAACTTAAAATATGCATTTTCCACCCGGAATATGCATTTATATGTATTAGCAAAATACTGGTCAAATTGTCTGGAAAAGTGTTACTTACACAATATATCATTTACGCATACTTTTAAATTCATGATTTTTGCATAAAAATCTGGGCTCTACAGTATTTTTCAAATGAGAAGCCAATTCCTTCACCGCCAATCACGTGTACGAGCTAATGTGGTGCCGCTATCAGTAAGGGTCTTCCCTCCGTCTCGCCGTCTCTGATTGGACCGCGTATCTAAGCAGGAGAAGGAAGAAACGGCTTGTCATCTGCAAAACACTTTAGTAATAAGTATGTCAATCTTCTCCTTCCATACTTTGTCCACGTGTGTTAATGACAGCTAATGCTGTCAACGATTTGAATATTTCGTTGTTCAAGTTTAATACTGTGTTATACTGTAAACAATGCATATTTTTGGGATTACCGCTACTTACTCTAATCGGAGTTCTCTATACTCTACAACGCACTTTCCAAACACATTTGGTAGATGTAACAGTGAATTGTTAGGTCATTTTTACAATATCATTAATTAAAAGCGTTGGGTATCTTTAAAATCTAATAAAACATTACAATTTTTTATGGAAAGATATCTGTTTCTTGTGTTATCGAATTCGAAATAATATATTAATTATACAGTACTGAAGTTATTTTCACTTTTTCCTTCAATTCAATTAGCAGTTGCATTAATGTTAATGAATCGCATGCATGGGGGTCGCTCGACAATTATGGTCTAACACGCTCTAATTATAATGGCTTCTAAGAACTCTTTTAATCTACCAAGGATTCATCAAGGCAGGCCTCGTTCAATATCATTATTTGTTTTTATTTTACCCCGCAAGGCTCGTGTGAAATATAATATAAATATTTACTATGAAACCACAAACCGTACGAGAATATTAAATGCCAGAATGGTACTTTCAAAGATTATATGGTGTACGGGGGGGGGGGGGAAGTCTGTCTGTCTGTCTGTCCGTCCGTGTCTGTACGCGTGATAACTGAATATGCTTTATCAGATTTTCATGAAACTTATACACACAAAGCCCATAGGAAGAACCCAATTGATTTTGGACCAAATCGGTTGACCTTTGACGGATTAACGATCAATTAACATAATGTATCAAATAGCCAATTTCCATCAATCGATAGAACTGAATATGCTGTTGGGAACTGAAGTGACTGCGTATTTATACGCCTTCAGATGTTTTGGCAAAAATAAATAAATGTAGTTTATATGAAGAATTTGTTGTAAATTCGTTCCGTTAACATTGTTACCTAATTATAAAATATGCACCGACACCGATACCGATAACGACAAATAACAGGTCTCCTTGTAGTCACATAGGTTTCCCCAGTGTTGCCGATGTCATTCACCATTTCTCAAGTGAAGTAAACGTGCTGTGGTACATATTTGACAACACTGTACTGGACTGCAGACAAGTGGTTATACTCCTAATTATCTTTCTATCCACTGATTGACAGGTCGAAGAGGAATAGGGTGGCAGCAGATAGAGGCAGTTCTTGGAAGAAAAATAGTTGTTTTAAGAAGTGGCACCCACAATAGTGCTGATCAAACTTCCTAAAGAAACCGTGGTCACTCGATAGTTTCTGAAATATGGCATATTAACTCTATCTGGCACTTCCTTTTATAAGTTTACCTGATTTTATTTTAAATTGCAAATTTAATGCAACCTTTGTGTCCTATAGGATACATTATTCATTTAAGAGGTAAAAATGTGTGTAAAACATTCTCAAAATAATAGTGTGGGAAATTTACAAGTATGTAAAGTGCAATTAAAATATGTAACATATATGTGTACACAACAACTTATAGCTGTGTCTTTCGTTATCTAAGGTACAGGTGTATTTCTTCGACCTTATACAATTTGATGATTTTATTGACAAATCTTTAGTAAATTAAATTTAGAATAAAGTTTCCTCCAGCTAACAGATCGCAACTTCCATAAAAGGTAGGAGAGGAAACCACTGTTCGCAGCTTCTCAAGGAAAATTCAGTACCCATAAGAACGTATTTTTTCTGTGGAACTTGTGCTATGTCCGCTGAATGCTCTATATTTAAATTTCTCCGCTGCGATTCTGTAGTTATCAATTAGCCGCGGTCTTCCGTACTCGGAAAGCGGAAATCTTTAGAAAGCAGACTCCTTAATCGATGCCAGAGGGCAGAGAAGATGGTCATCAGTGCGAGTGAGCAGGTCGCTCCTGTTTCCATGTGGCCGTGAGATCATCTCACTAAATGCAGCAAGATTGTTATTAAATTGTAATTTCATATGATAATGGAAGAAAGTTAATAGATGTAAAGTAGTTTTCCCAGAGGATAAAATGTGTATTACAAGATGTTTCAACCTATATTATAATACAGTATAATAATAAATTTATTATAAAATTATTTAATTATTAAATATCAGAATGGTATTTTCTGAGATTGTGTGGTGGACGGGAAAATCTATGTCTGTCTGTCTGTCTGCCTGCCCATGAGTTTGTACACGCGATAACTCAAATACGCTTTATCCTTTTATCATGAAACTAGGTATATGCATTTATAACATCCATGGGAAGAAGCCTATCCATTTTGGACCAAATCGGTTGACCAGTACCGAAATAACGGCCAATTAATGGTCATATCAATTATAATATAATCTACGTTATCCAAACACCCGAAGCATTTTGATTGGCTCGCGGATAGCCAATCAGCGGCCAAGCTCCCGTGACTACTGTAAACAAGTCAAGTTCAGATGTATCAGTTTCTGTAAGTAGAAATTATAGGCGAAATTACTTTTTAAAGAGCATGCTTTCATTTCCACAAGTTCTACTCAGCGGGTACTTTATTATTATTTTTCCATTTGACAGCATAATTATACAATATTAATTTTATAATGTTACAATAACATTGCATGGCCCACAATACACTAAACATAACGTATCACAATGTCGTTCGCTTATCTAGGCGTTGAATAATTAAACGCAGCTGCTGTTGGTATAACATTATGCATTCTATCGAATTGTACGGCTACCAATATCTACATTGTATTTTAATGTGAGTATTTTTCAGTTATAACGCTCCTGTGCAAGTAATAACCTAATGTAGACCTAATTCCTGACAGATTGATTTCAGATTGAATTTAATTAATTCTTAACCTATATGGCTGCTTTAAACCTGAAACAAACATGTCGGCGAATCGTAGGCCTACACTTAGGCCTACATCATTAATATTGTTGCCAGTATAGTTTGTGAAATGTTGACATATTTTAAGAATTTCTTATATCAGTGTATACAAATATGAATGAATCAAACTTCAGACCTTTGTTCTTCCGTAAGCCCTGCTTAATGAATCGATCTGGGGCTTAACTCGGAAATCAATTAAAAAATAACTCATTTTCTGCATATCACAATTGCAATTATCACTGATTAAACAAAAACATTTTGGCACTTTGTTACATCAGTTTACCTGATTTTATTTAGGATGCACATGTGCAGCCTAATACATGTCGTGCAACGTTTCCTCTATCGTATGCATTATTCTTCTGCTCAAATACTTTAGTCTCTAACATGGCTCAAATAACAACTAAATAAAGTGTTCCATGGAGGCCCAGAAGGTACCTGGAGGTTAAGACTCCCAGATTTTAGACATTCGGGACGTGAAGGTGGTAAAGTTGTCAGCCTTACGCACCGGCCGCCTTTACCCCCAGGATTGCTCCCAGTACTCATTTCTGTTAGAGGCTGAGTCGACTCCATAGTGTCACTAGAAGGATTAAGCCAACTGAAAAATTCCAAAGACCTCATCGGGAATCGAACACGCAACCTTCCGGTTTGTAGCGCAGCGCCTCAACCGCTACGCTAAGGCTTACCCACATGATATTTAATAACTTTATTAATTAATAATCAAACATATAAGTCAATATATTAGACATATCAAACCGTAAAGAAATCCCAATTAGGTTAATATTCTAATTAAGTGTGATAAAATTTAAGTTTCTAGGACAAGTAGTTTGCAAAATTACTCTCAACATTTTGGTGAACCTTTAAAGGGGGACATACAGCTTTCGATGCTGAAAAATAGGTGAAGTTTAATTATTTTGTTCTCAGCAATGAATTGTTCTGTAGCCTTGCAATCTGGCATGCTCTATATTGACTAGTTCTACAATTGCAGACTTTTCAGAATTCATTTAACTTTTACAGTTAATGGGTAATTATCATTACAAAATGGCATCGAAAGCTTTATGTCCCCCCTTAAGCTATAAGAACCTAAAAATCCGACCCCTGGTGATAAAATAAGGATAGTTACAATACTTGAAAGTATCATTGCTTCCACCCGGATCCAGGATTTGGACCTCAAGAGTATATCGAAAAGCGGATATGGCTATCTATACACGTGAGTTTTCTCTGTGCCAAGGTATCGCATGCATTATTATGCTTGGCAAGGCGTCGTGTCGTGTCTTGTGAACCAGGCTGTACCTACCTGCACAGCGCATTCCTTCTCGTATTGTCCCCCGCACCCCCTCCCCTGGCTTCGTACCTGTTCTCATGATGAATGCACCTGTGTACACCCTCTGTCTCACCCCACAAAATCCCTCCGTGACCCCTGGGATCTTGCTTTGTGCTCTGCCCAAGACACTCAATTCAATGATTACAAGAAATCCTAATCCGAGAAAAGCAGAGCTCACAATTCAGTACCAGTCGGTTCAGGTAGGGAAGAAGTTACCAGTGACAGTGACACAGTTACAACATCCTAATAAGGGAGTTTAATACAAGACCAGGTAACATTTCAACAGATAGTAAAGCATGCAAGTAGAGATGCATTATCTAATATAATATTTGAGCTGGTGTTTCCGTCTAGACCGTACTCAATTGTGGAATTAATTGAAGGTGGCTTTGCTATGCTGCCATAGCAACCGGGAAAAAAGAGCATAGCTGAAATAGATTTTTTGCAATATAACATCAATTTCCATTTTGTTAACCCGCTCTACTTGATTCATTTGTCTATAACACTACGACACACACAGACCTAATTTTGTTACATAGGTGGACACAAGGGGATCGTGAAAGCATGCCTAAATGGGAAAACATTGAATGATTTGGACGAAACTCATTATGTGAGGGTTGCTGGGCTAGGGAACTCTAAGTGAGGTTGAATTTTTACCGGGCGACACACTTTAATCGTGCAATGCTCCTTAAAGCCATTTTTAAATGTCATTTTAACTGTTTATGCATGATTTGGGTAAGTTTCGTGAATCTGCCCTGGTGAGTTTTAATCGTTTCATTTCGAATTTGTATGTCATATGATAGCACAATATCCGTTTTGTTCGTTTAAGTATTTATATTTTGAAATGTGGAAAAAAAAAACCGTAAAATAGCCAAAAATGACCAAATAATGACATTGAATTCTAAAAAGAAAGACCCAAAAATTAAAAAATGGGGAAATTATCAAAAATGCCCCTAAAACTACCATTTTTATAATCTAGGAGTCATGATCAGAATATCTGCACTAGTGGGCAAAGTCCATGATGTACTGTACCAGTTAAAAGATGACATGTCATCAAAATCCGGGCACTGGTTATTACATTTCGCAAATTCGTATGTACCATTTATGTTGAAACGTTCGACCTAATACAAACGTCGCTTTGTGTTCACTATTCGGTCGAAATCAACTTTGTCTATTGCAGGACTCTGATCTGTATTTCTTTGTCCTTCACAGAGAGCTCCAACATGAGGTGGTTTAAAAAGCCCGCCGGCTCAACGGACTCACCGCGCCTGCTCAGTCTGTCGCCACTTCGTGACGTCACGACGACCAGCGCGACGCCATGCGCAGAGCAGCCCAGACCACACCGCTCCAGAATTGGTAAGTTCACATCATAGAATTACTATTTATTTAATTATTGAATATACAGTTTTGTGAACCGTATTTTACCAGAAGGTACATTAGGATTGTAGTTTTAACAAAATTTAATTTTTAATTTACATATTTATCTTCCTCTATTTGGCTACGATACACCATTCCGTTCTATGACAAAATGTGCTGAGCATTACACTCTATCACCCTGGTTACTTTAAACTATAATCGGTTATGTACAAATGAAAGAAAATAATAAATTGTCTCGTACAGCATTTTCTTAGGAATATATGAAATAATGGTAAGTTTGCTTAAATCTAGATGTCCTATTAAAACGTGCCTTTCTCTTTCAAACACTGGACAGTCAAATAAAAGTTTGTTGTTCGCCACATATACACAGGTATCCATTTTCTCTTTATCACTTTTAATCTTTCGAAATAGGAGCCAAAATTCCAATGTCCAGACAGAAATTGGGTCACTATAAGTCAGTTTTAACAACACTTCTAAGATGTACTTCAACCGTCGGAAAGAAAGTATCCATTTAACCAGAATGTGCTCTTTAATGGGCTTTTTAACATGTGAAAAGGGGCACAATCTGTAACTGATATCTAAATCAGAAGCAGCAGCAATTTTTGCTAAATTCATCAGCTCTCTCGTTACCAGATTGTCCACTGTGTCCTTGAACCAAGTTTAAACAAATAGTCTTTGGTATGTCCGCAGGCTTTTAATTATTAATAATATACGGTATTGAATTTATTGTTTCTTCAATATTAAAAGCTTTGGAATTGACGAGGTACTGTGATATTAGATTTTACATGTTTACGGGAGACCTCAGGAACGTGCCTGTTGACCTCACGACATAGTTATTATGACCACTGGAAAGTCTGAGTCATTTGTAAAACTCCTTTGGGTGATACAGTACATGGTACCGCTACCAGTGGAATCTTGCATCTAATGCACAGCACGTGATACGAATTTAACAGAAATCTCTACTGAACCGGTACATGTTTCACGAATCCTGAACTTGCCGCGCATTGCACTTCTATAGCTCAATGGTAGTATAGGATAAAATGGCAATGTGTCTCGATCGCAAAAATATTTACCTCGGCTCAGATATTTTTTCCTCAAATATAACTCAACAACATCAACAATGTTCCTTAAAGTCGTTAAAAAATAACGTAATATGTTATGCCGCATTCAGATAGAAAATTAACCGTAAACTTACGAACGAAAACTTAAACGCAAACTTTAGCACGGCATTGAGCTTTCAAGACGAAAACTTTAACGTTGGTAACAACCAATCACAAATGAGAACGTGAACAGCTGATAAAATGGCTGCCTCAGACGAAAATACTTAAATGTTTCTATTAAACACGTGTAGGCCTTTAGAAATTGAAATCATACAAGTATGCAAACATATACAAATTAACAATATATTATATGGGCTGTATTTACTACTGTAGTTCATTTCTTGTGAAACTAATGTCCATATATTATTTTCCTTCAATGCCACATCTTTGTATAATGGATTGCTTTTATTATACAGACTCCGTTACAAGTTTCTCATCCACAGACGCCATCTCTTGGCTACTTCCATTTCCGTCTCCTGTGCTGTGGAGTTGAGAATTCTGATTGGTTGTATCGTTATTTTTCGCATAAAGTTAATGCGAAAGCTTGGAGTTTGAAAGGTTCTAAGTTAAGTTTAATGTTACGTTTAAGTTTCAAGTTCAAGTGATGCATTGTGAATGGTCCCATTGAAAAACATGGTCCCTAATTTTTAAGTTGACGTTACGTTTACGGTTAATTTTCTATGTGAATGCGGCATAAGGGTTTTCATTTTTATTTTCCATTTCAATATGGTGGCCGTTTTGATGATTTCTTTAAACGATTCTAGTCAAATGGTCCTCCTGGAAACAAAGTTGTCTTCACACTGAATGATAACATTGGCTAAATATTTAAAGACTGAGATAAAGAGCAGACTTTTTTTCCTGTCAGCGTTTTCTCTTGAATGACTATAATATTATAGGCTATGTTGAGGTCATGAAAGCTAACAAATTTCCAATTCCATATCCCCCATACCGAGATGTTTGACATGGCCAACTATAATTGTGTATAGCTAAGGTGTCATGAACGATGATCGCCCGTTAAAGGAACCACCTCTACGACGATGATCGCCGACGCCAACGGTAATCGTCGTAGGCAAACCATAGCTTAAAACAAATTAAGTGTGATTCATTCAGACTAAAATAATTTAAGTTATATTGCGGTTTCTTATCAGCTAAAAATAGTTCCAGCCAGTGGTAAATTCTTTATAATAGTGGTCCGGATGAGAACAATAGGATTACGTATGTGTTGAATTTAATCCAGGAATTTTATCACTGTAGCGGCGAGGGAAATCCGGCCTTGGAACGTAATCAAAACTGTCAATGCTGATTATCAGGTCTAACAGTGTGAGAGAAAACGCGTAACCTGAGAAAACGCATTTCCCGGTATTATGAGTCAGAGATGACGAGGACCACCATCCTTCCTCGTGACGTCGGGCAGTCGACCATATTGATACTTATATTGCCTGCAGCGCTAACAGTCTGATTCATGTAGAGTCGGCCATGAAGATGTTCAGACGTGAGTATTGTTGCGCTCTCCGCCATGCAATGTTTACAGTTTTTATGAGTGCGTGAGATAAAGAAGAATTTATGAGTGTTTTCTTAAGATAACTGTTATCATGGTGATTTTTCTAGGTTGTACCAGTTTTAAAGCGGAAACAGAATGAATATATGTGATATTTGTTTAATGTTTAACAGGTGCGATAAAGAAATGTCATAGAATACGTCCATATGAACGTCAGCGTTTATCCGTCAAAATTTACCAAATCATGTGATAAAATAATTTTCAATAATTAAGTGCTTGGTAAATAATATCGACACTGGAACCATGTTTTCGTACGTTGTGAAGATCTATAATATAAGTTAAACAATATATTTGCTCGACTATTTAATTCAGTTAAAAAAAAATATTTACAAGATTTAAAGCTGAAAGAGAATAAATACTGTATGTGTAGATGTGATTTTTGTTTAATGTTTAACAGGTGCGATAGCGAAAAGTCATGGAATACGCCCATATGATCGTGAGCGCTTTACCGAATTATGCGATAAAATAATATTCAATAATTAAGTGCTTGGTAAATAATATCGACACTAGATCCATAATGTAATTAGGCCAGGGGTCTATATAAGTTAAACAATCTATTTTCCCTGACTATCTAATCTAGTTTTAAATAGAGACTTCAAGTTTTAAAGCTGAAAGAGAATAAAATAAAATCAGGTAAACTGATATAACAAAGTGCCAGTATGCTTTTTAAATCAGTTATAATTGCAGTTATGATATACAGAAAATAATTTTTTTTTTTTTAACATATGTGAAAAATAGTATTATTTGTCAAATTTAAATGTATTGCAACTTGAAATTCTTAAAATATGTAAACATTTAACAAAATTCAGTGGCAAATAACTCCGTTAATTATTTCACAATAATGTACCTTCTGTTTATACAAATACAATATAGGATTTGTATTGTATATTTGTATTCTATTTGGTATAATTATAACAGTATTCATGTAGGGCTTACGGAAGAACAAAGGTCTAAAGTTTGATTCTTAACCTTAATTCATATTGGTGTACACTGATATAATAAATTCTTAAAATATGTAAACATTTTACAAAATGCATTGACAATGAAATAGAACAGTAAACCAATAAGAAGAGGATAGTTCCAAGTAGCGGTATGCAGTTTTGTTCTGAGTATAGGCTTATGCAATTTTAACGCAACGCAATAACTTTAAAGATAGTTTCTGTTCGTGAAATAACATTTATAGGCTAATGTTATCATTCTTTAGGATTGATGTTGTAGGTCAATGAAAGACAATGAATTCCGAGTTTTTTTTTAAATAAAAATAAAAATAGAACACAAGAATGGAATGGACTCAATTTAACATAACTTATAAGAATAAAAAAAAAATGGGTTTAGGGTGGATTCGAACGTGACATCTCTTGATCCACTAGTCAATCACCTTACCCCAAGACCAAACCACACTGCGAATGTTAAGTGTCCAATACCAGAGAATACTATCTCGTCGTAGCTCACAGAAAAGAAAAATTAAGTATTTCGAAATTAGGCTATATATCGTGCCTGGTAGATTTATTATGTTACAATATTGAATTATTTCATTAATTAGTACTATAATATTCGCGATATCTGAGTGATAAATTAGGATGAGGCCCTCGTTGAAGCAGGCGTACCAACCTACCCATATTCTCAAAGCTTAATGTTTTTATTTATTAAGAGGTCAGGAATTATTAATCTGACATAGGCTGAAGTAAAATTCAATGCTTCAATTCAATTGTAATCAATTTTAGCAAAATAATTAGTCATTATACAACAGCATTTCATCTATAATCGTACATATGGGAACATTTGTTTTTCATGTAGATGGCAACTGTCCATGGCAACTGAAGGAAGCTTTATAATCTGTCATTTATTGAAGACGCTATAAGAAAGAACCGAGAATTTCATTTTGCATTTGAATTAGGTGCCTTCTTTTTAACCCTCCTGTACTAAGGAAGGTTTCAGGAGGAATTGAAGGCTTGTTACAGAATTCCACATTATTTACATTAGTAACGGGACTCGCCCGCTGATTGGTTGGCCGCGAGCCAATCAAAATGCTTCGAATTGAACCAAAATATTATAATGAATTTGACTGTTAATTACTCTTTATTTCGGTACTGGTCAACCGATTAAGTCCAAATTCAAAAGGCTTATTGCCATGGTCGCTATAAATGAGTATACGAAGTTTCATGAAAATCCGATAAAGCGTATTTGAGTTACCGCGCCTTTTGTTATATGATACCATAAAAAGGCAGTAAATTGGGTATTATTCCGGTACCGGCCAACCGATTTGGTCCAGCATCAACAGACGTCTTCCCATGGACAATATAAATAGGTATTCCAAGTTTCATGAAAATCTGATAAAGCGTATGTGAGTTATGGTGCCTTTAAAGTGTACACTAAATTGGGTTTTACTCCGGTACCGGTGAACCGATTTGGTCCAATATCAATAGGGTTCTTCCCATGGACATTATAAACGTGTATACCAAGTTTCATTTTATTCGACAAAGCGTATTTGAGTTAGAGCGCGTACAGACACACGGACGGACGGACAGACATTTTTCCTCCCCCACACAATCTCATAAAGTACCATACTGGCACTTAATAAATATGTATAAATGTTATTTTTATTTCATGTTTAACAAATACGATAAAGAAAAGTCATGGAATACGCCCATATGATCGTGAGTGCTTATTCGTCAAAATTTACCAAATCATGTGAGGAAATTAATTTTCAATAATTGTTTGCTAAATAATATAGACACAGGAACCATGTTTTCGTACGTTGTGCTCAGGCCGAAGATCTATATAAGTTAAACAATATATTTTCCCGACTATTTAATCTGGTTTAAAAAAAGATTTACAAGATTTAAAGCTGAAAGAGAATAAATACTGTTTGTCTAGATATGTTTTTTTTAAATATTTAACAGGTGTGATAACGAACAGTCATGGAATACGCCCATATGTTCGTGAGCGCTTATCCGACAAAATTTACCGAATCATGTGATAAAATAATCTTCAGTAATTTAGAGTTGGTAAAAATATCGACAGTGCCCATGTTTTCATAATGTGATCAGACCAAGGGTCTCTATAAACAATTTACTTTTCCCGACTACCTAATCTAGTTTTAAATAGGTCTGCATATTGGTTTTATAACTGAACCCAAAAACTTAAATTTTTAACAAACAAACAAAATTATTTTAACGCTATCGTAATAATAGGTCTACAGTATCGATTATCCGAGGTCTTCCTTACTTTCTTGCTTTTTTGCGACGATTCAATTATGGTAGCCTATTAAAAGAGCAACTTCAATCAAAAATATTCAATGAAATTTAAATAACAACTTCATAGGCAAAAAAGAAAAAATCCATTTCAAAGGAATACATAATAAATCAGATTTAGAGGAGACTAATCATGCCAAATTGCAATTCAATAGTTCTACATGATCCCGAAATATAAAACACAAAGTTATATAATCTGATCTTAGTCAAATATTTACCTCCATCTTTAGAATATACAGGATCGCAATCTATTACAATATAGCGACTGATAAGCGTTATTCACACTTCGAAGTGCTAATGAAAGGCAAGGTCACCTTACAGATGATGTTTGCATATGCTTAGGTGTACATTTTAACACATTGAGAATGTTATTTGTTTAAACTGCTACTGCTAACTACCAACATCATGTAAAATTCCATGGTTCAGCTCGGTTTAATCATGCTGCATGAGAATACTGTAATTGAATAGATACCTGGACCCAGTAAAAATCTACATGTAATTATCATTGTTAATCGACATTCATTTCACTTTTGCATATTCGGGAGAGAGATGGCAGGAGTGTAATCAATTTTTTGAGTTAACTCTAATGCTAATCCTTTGGTGCTAAAAGTATCCACGTGATCACACAAATCACCTTCTTATTTATACTCCCGTTTTAACTTTCTATCTTCACTCCATAAATTAGATACATAAGCTTATCTCTACAACATACATAATATTCTGAGTCATACCATAGGCGGAACTACTGTTTGTGCCATTTTAAGAAGACTCCGTCCCAAACCATCGTCTATCTACAAAAAAATAAAAAAATAGCATTGTTCCCTAATCCAAAAATCTGCACAGACACCGACAAAGAACAGATGCTCTTGCAGTCGCGTGGTTTTCCCCAGTGTGGCCGCTGTCATTCACCACTTCTCAAATGAAGTAAACGTGCTGTGGAACGTATTTGGCAACATTTTACTGTACTGCAGAGAAGTGTGAATACGCCTAATTACCTTTCTATTCACTGACTGACAGGTCCAAGAGGATTAGGGTGGCAGCAGGTAGAGGCAGTTCTTGGGGGGGAAAAAAACCTTTAAGAAGTGGCATCCACAGTATAGGGTGTGCTCAGGCACACATCACCTGCATGAACAAAAATAACTGAAATAATTTAAAATTAAACCTTAAAGTAGTCCACGGCTTCGAAATGAAGAACAGTTGGCAATGCACGTAATAATTTCTATCGCCAAAACTCATATGTTGGCAGGCTGCTCACTCACTCAAAACAGTATCCTAAGTTAACTTCCAAAATTTGACATTCACATAGGCCTACCGTAATTAATAACTTTTTGTCTATTAAAAATTGTAACCTTGTTAACAAACACCACATTATTGCACCCCTTTGCCTCAGCACCCTTGCTGTAATAGTGGAAAGCAGTAAACCATGAGACAAAACATATCACTGAATTAGCGCGTTGAAGATCGAGAAGCCTTTCCATTCACAAAGATTTCAATTCATTTAACTGAATTATTATTCGTTCGTTCATTGTGGTTGGCTTATAACCACACATTCGCAACAATACATCTCACAAATGGCTTGTTTGCGGACCCATGTTTGCTGGAAATTTTTGCTTCTGTCATTGTACACTTTCAACGATTTTGGTTTGCACTGCTAATTATGATTACACCCTGTATATTATTTAGCCTATATATATATATATTATATAACTTTGCATCATTAGTACGATTTTTATATTTAAAATACTTTTATCATTAATGCTATGATAGAAGAAAATCCATAACGGATAGCTGCCCTATTACTAAGGAAACCCTGGAAAGCCTGGAAATAAATCTAGAAGATAATTCATTAAAAATAAAAGCTTCATAGCTTCTACGTAAGCTAAGTATGCTTATTGATGCTTATTACGTTATATTGATGCTTATTGGTTTGTTATTTTTTCTTTTTCAGATTTGTCACCTGTGCGTTGGCAAAGACAAAAGAGTACAAATGGCAGAGAAAACGTTTACAACGTTCGTGACCGTGTGGCATCCCGAGAGAAGAGGAACCCACTGCTGGACAGAGTTAAGAACACGCGACTGTCCTGCTTTCGTTCAGACATCCTCACAGTGCCAGAACCAGAGAACTCCGGACTGCTAAATGAGGTGTTCACAGTATCACAATCCAATGACAATGTTGTGTACTATGGCAGGCGGAGAAGTCAGGAGACATCTTGTCTGTCTGCCAAGCTGCGCGCCATGTCTGAGAAGTACCTGAAGTCATCTACCAGCAAGTAAATATTTTATGATATCATTCAGCACACTCCTAATAAATCCTTTATATCATTATCTGTTAAATTAAATATAGGTCTACAGTGAGAGCCAAGGATGAAGTCACTTCTACCGTCAATAGCCTGAAGCTGTCATGACTCACTTCAATTTTCCCATAAATGTCAAATTAAGATTTTCTTGAGACAGAATTTTTTATAGGGTCCAGAAGATTATGAAAAATCTATTTTTAACATTCTATTACATGCTAGTGTCAAAATGTATAAAAGACATGAAAGAAATAACAAGAAATTGATTGGGCATATTGTTGTATATTTTGTTAGATTTGTGATAATGCATCTTATTTACTCGAAATTCATGAATATTTTACATATTTCATTAATTTGACTCATTTTTAACGGCATATTTCTGACAGATTTTAAATATTGTGCATACATCCATTAATAATTCGACAGTATAATTCGCTAAGTGAATATTATGAGAACCAACTGAACAAAAATTCACAGTTCATGCCTAATGTTTTTGGAACTGGTTGCATAACATTATAGCGATTTTCACTTCATTAGTTTACAATTTATAAAATTAGGTTGCATTGATCTTGTTTTTAAAAGAAAGGTTTATAATGAAATTTATACTTCTACTATATTTTGTAATTCATAATATAATTCAGCTAACAAGAGAACATAAAATATTAAAATTACTGAAATGATAGAGCATACTTCATTGTTCTAAAGCATATTTTACAAATTTTAGAGCTTATTAGCATGCATATTTTGTTTTCTGATAGAGCATTAACTATCGAGCCTTACTTATAACACGTGACTTTGAAGGCATTTTATATTCAGGATGTCTTTGAAATTTTCAAATGCATATTTCACATAATTTTCTTCTTCAGAAAATAAGTTTCGTTAGTATAAATGTGCTGTTCAATGGAAAATTTCCTTTTAAAAATAAAAACTGTGAACATTTTAAATATTACTATAATTTGACTTCAATTTTTGTTAAAATTGCATCCAAAGATGCATCTGAATATCAAGGCTCATGTTCTAATTAAAAAACTTATGAAATTATAAGGACCAAATGAAACATCACTATACTCGGCAAAGAAGTAACATCTAGTACGAAATTACATAAGCAATTATATTATGTACTTTGTTACTGTTTCAGATTCCTTGCAAAACTGTACCGTTCACCAGAGAAGAGAGGCGAGAGCTCAGCAAAACTGCGCAGCTTTTCTTACGGAGCACTTCCTGGACTGGAGGAATTCCAACGCCGTCACAACCCTCTGTACCATGAAGAGGAGGATGAAGAGGAATACGAGGAAGACTGTGACAGCGGCATCATGGTCAATGATTCTGCAAACTCGTCCATGGTCGAGCCTTCATCCCACTGCAGAAGTGCCTCGCAGGACCAAACAAAACGACCAATTTATTCGACACATGTACAAACATCTTTGGAAGAGGTTCAGCCTCTTACACCGAAACGAGCAGCTCGCGAACACCGATTCTCAGACGAAATTCATACATCAACGCCAAAACGTTCATCATCTCTTGATAGAAGAGAAGTGTTTAGAAGGTTTGGTTGCAGTGATCTGGAACTAACAGATAAGCAAAGAAGACGGCAGCGATTAAATGCATCTTCAGTGTCTACATCACCTCCAACACCACCCCCAGTACCACCGCAGCAGCACAAATCTGGGGGCAGAGACTTTAAAGTGGTGAGATTACAGCGGAGCGAACCTGGAGAAGAATTAGGCATCTTTATAGCTAAAACACAGCAAGGTAGTTGTGGATATGTGGTAGCTCATATTGTACCAGGGGGACTTGCTTTCAGGGAAGGGACTTTGACCGTTGGTGATGAAATAGTGAATGTGAATGGAAAGCGTCTTCGTGGCCTGACAATGGCTGGTGCTCGTGAAGCTCTGGGCAGTGGGCCCCGTGAAGTGGATCTAGTGATAGCTCGAGAAGAGTGTGCAACTCCTCCAAAACCTGCGATGAAGAGAGTCAGTCGTAATATGCCAGAAAGCTCAGTAGATTATGAAAATGTACAAATCCTTCACCGTGATGAGAAGAAACACTTCCAAAAGCACAGGTCGAGACGATCCGATGGTGTGCGACTTACATCAGTTGAGGAGGATAACAGCATACTGTCCACAACTAACTTCTGCACACTGCCACGACGGCCAAGATCTTCTGTATGCTCGTTCCACACTGTGATATTTGAGAAAGGCAATGGCAAAAAGGGACTTGGGTTCACAATTGTGGGTGGTAGAGATTCTCCCAGAGGAGCGCTTGGCATATTTGTGAAAAGCATCCTACCAGGAGGACAGGCAGCTGAAGATGGGCGACTCAAAGCAGGTGAGGATTCTTGTGCAAAGTAACATGTACTTTAAATTTAATTTTTCATCAATCTAATTGTGGTGCATTCAAATCTGTCATGCTTTATATGAGTCACTTTTTTTAAATGAAGCATCAGAATTTATATTTACTGTATAGTTAACTTTAATATTAAGTTTATGTAAGTTTATGTATTTATCTTAAGTTCCATAGCTAGGCTTATCCTAAAATCTACACTAACAAATATCTAATGCTGTGAGTCTGTCTGTTACCATTTCATGCAAAAAATACTCAACTGATAGAGCTAAAATTTTGCATGTAGGCTTCATAGTTTATATATGTGAAACAAACATAAGACAATAGCCATTTTGACTACCCGACTATGGGTGTTTAAAAAGAGGCTGTTTTAGTGCTTGCAGTAAGAAGCAGATTTTGTTCCTTGCCAATATTCACTTTAGTATGACCGAACAGTTGATGAAATCAAATTCAGAGACCACTCTTGCAGTACTTGAAATTAATTTTTCTACAAAAATGGGATGTTGGTAGTTTTCGATTCCTGTTACAGTTATTGAGAGAAGACTATCATGAGTACAACAGGATATGTTCCTTGCCGATATGTAGCATTACTATGGCCAACCCATTAGTCAATTCAATTTTTTCTTCCCCCACAAATAATACAAAATACCAAGGAGAAGGCTCAGCAGTACTGTGTATCAAATTTTTTTACAAAAGCAAAAGTGAATGTAACTTATATATTACCCATACAAAGGATGGGAAATTAGCTAATAGCACATAGTTTCCAAGATGGTCATCTTTCCCACCAATAGTAAGCCTACAGTAATTCATAAATTGCTGTTTACAATGTAAAGCTAAAGGCTGAATATTATGTCATACATAATGACCAGAACAAATTTCTCTATGTCTGAAAATAAGTAGCTTTATAGTAATAGTAGTAGTTTGGTTTGGGGAAGCGTCATCAATTAAGGTCATTGGCGCCCATAACACTAGAGGGAATGCACTGTTGAAAGCATAAAAGCACAATAAAAGGGAACACTTATGGTTAAAGGGCCAGCGTAAAATTTAAAGAGACTTCATAAAATCTCCTGTCAGATCCAGAAATGGACAATGGAAAATGGAGCAAATAGCTTTATGGCTAAAGGCACTCTTTCCCTTTTAAAATGCACCTAATATAAACTTAATGAATTTTTGGACTCAATATAAGGAATCTTCATGTAAAATATGCTTCCATCTGAAAAATGTTTCATGCTATATTCATAAGAATCGTTAGAACTGGATTAACTTATTTTCTATGTAAATCTTAAGGTGTGGCATCCGTGCCTTCACAGCAATTCACCCACCCCTATCCTATAACATTCTAAAACAAAGTAAGAGACCAATCTTCTGTGACATATTGTCAAATGTCAGCAATTCAAAACCCATCCCTACAAGGTGTGTGCAAGGTGTGGCACGAACATTCCTAGGAACAGTGTCATTCAAAGCCTTCAGGCAAGCATGTACACCATACAGAATTGCATATTGATGGTTGTGAAAAGAATTAGATTGGATGTATTCATTGTATAGGACCAGTCAATTAACCTACTTTAGAAGAAATTTGAGTTGATGAAGTAATTTAACTCAGTAATAATAGCATACCGCAAGGCAAGAAATACTGAGTCTGAAAGCAGAAGCCAAACCAATAATTTTAGTTGCCATTATTTTTACATACTTTACAGCATTACAGCCTATTTGGAATTTTGAAGAACAGGACTCCATGTTTTGTATACATATAAAAATTGCATAACATCTTTAAACATAATTCCAAAATAATAAAAATAAAAATGAACACTCAATATTACTTTCCCTTTTCTGAATAGCACCAACTAATTTGTAAGAAAAACAAAATGAATACTGTATTTTTAAGGAATTTAACTAATTGTAACATTTAATGACCGCAACAAACAAGAATCAAGCACAAACCATATTGTTTGCTACTAGAAACAAGATTAGTTAAAGCATAGGAAATCAAAAACCAATCAAAGGAATTTTCTCTGTACTGCTTTTTAATATAAGTCAGTATATACAGTGCTTGGTCTCATGGTTAGCATCGCTGACTACAGATCCGTAGGCCTGGTTTCGATCCCCGGTACTTCCTCGGATTGTTCTTAGGTAGGGAGGTCTGGTAGGAGTGCACTCAGCCTCGTGATTACAAACTGAGGAGCTACTTGATAGAGAAGTAGCAGCTCCAGTCACGGAAACCACCATTAATGTCCAAGGGTGTTGGCATGCTGACCACATGCCCCTCAATCCTGCTTTCTGCCTATGGTAGATGACGCAGCAGTCAGGTGGTAGGCCTAGTCCCTTCAGGAATGCAGCACCATGGAGAATTTATTCAGTGAAATGTCAGATATCCGAAACAATTGGGACTGAGGGTACTTTATATTTTCAATTTATCTGGTTTATCAAATCTGTACAAAATAAAGCATTCAAACTTGGAAAAAAGTATAATATTAGAAATCAGTACCAACATAGTTATATCTGAATGGAAATAATCACCGATTTTTTATGACATAATTTCTGAAGTTAGTTACTTTCCTAAACTGAACTTAACTACACTTGTCACTTCCTCAGGCGCACAGATGATTACTTCGCTTTGAAACCTATACCAACAACAAAATAATGTGAAATGGTCAATTTGTTGAGGGTTTAGCTAAATCAGAAGAACATTTCAGAAACATTCACTTTCCGATAGGATGTATAACTTGAAGGACAAGCAAAGGGAGATGCAAGATTTGACAGGAAGCTGTACAGCATTAGCTAAGTACCATACCAGATGTACTTATTTACCTTGAAAACAGAACCTTGAAAGTTGGTTGTGTCTAATGGTCTAAAGTACAATAAAGAAATTAAAATTATGGCAAATATTGCCAGAATACCATAGTTGTAAATAAGGTGTTGTAAGCAATAAGACAATTACAAATTTTGGCACAGAATGAACATCAGTGCACTTGTCACAATCATAAAATGAGGGTTGCTGGAAGCAAGGTATACAATGCAAAAAGAAAGGAACGTTAAGTTCTTTTATACAATAGGAGTTGTCTCCACTGGGTGATTTAATTGAAGGCAATTACCTCTGAACATCCCGTTACATTTACGTATGCTGAATTGAGGATTAGAGGGTGTAAAAGTATTTTCAGTCTTTCATGAGATATCAGTTCAGTTGTTAAAATTTACACAATGCTACTTGTACAGAAAAGATTTTCGTACATTGCACGTTTTAAATTAGAAGCGATTTACACTGAATCCATTATATTACTTCCTTTAAAAAATGTTATTTAGAATCACATTAAATTTCTTTTCATTCAAATTTCCATCCTAAAATCAAGGTGCGTCTTATGGTCCGGAGCATCTTATAGCCCGTAAAATACAGTGAATAAATAAAATGATTGTTTGAATAATTGACATCTTGAATACCCTAACTGATGTTCTACTTAATGTGGGGATCACTTCACTACAATTTGTAAAGTATAAGTGATTTATAATCAAACTCACCAATGCTGAACTCTCTGCAGGTGATGAGCTGCTCGCTGTGAATGGAACCGTGTGCCATGACCTCACCCACTCCGAAGCCGTAGCACTCTTCAAGAAAGTCAAGTCTGGTCCTATTGCACTGCATGTCTGTCGCAGGGTTCGGACAAAAGACTCGTAAGTTGAAACTGAAACCATCCTTCACCAATGAATACATGGGGATAGTCTCTGTGCTTCACTACAGTGTATGTGTTTATTGTGTTGCAGGTCATCCAAAGCCAAGTCATGCACAGACCTGATCCAGGGCACTGGAAATGAAGAGTGACACATTCACCTGTCTTCTCTATACAGTTACCAATTGTACATAACACAAAATAAAACATATCAATACCATTACCTACAGAATTTATTATTTTATATTGTGATCCCTACTTCCTTCCTGAATTAGCATACAGTAGGCTCCCTCTAATCCGGCCACCCCAGGACCGGACCCTCAACAGGATTAAAAAATGATCAGACCATCCGGCAGTCTTTTAAACATGTAAAGTATAACCTATTAGAGCAAAAATCAACTTTTAAGATGGTATTGTCAATTTTTTGACCGTCGGCGTGGTCTTGTGGTTAGCATTCCTGACTACGGATCCGTCGGCCCGGGTTCGATCCCCGGTACCTCCTCAGATTTTTCTGAGGTAGGGAGGTCTGGTAGGGGTGCACTCAGCCTCGTGATTCAAATTGAGGAGCTACTTGATGGAGAAGTAGCGGCTCCGGTCATGAAAACCACCATTAATGGCCATGGGTGTTGGCATGCTGACCACATGCCCCCCAATCCTGCCATCTGCCTATAGGTAGATGACGCAGCGGTCGGGTGGTAGGCCTCGTCCCTTCGGAGATGTCACGCCAGTTGTGGATCTTCGATTGCCATTGAGTAAGTAATTAAGTAAAAATTTATTTTCTAACTCTACTGTTTGGCAGAGCCATTTGTACAGATGGCATCCCCCGAATGTAATCTTTTTTGTGTGTTGGAGTTCATGAGATCTAATTCAGTTGTAACAGTCCAATGGGTGTATCGGTGACCACATTCATAGGTGGTATAACCAGTTTCAGGTTACAGAATACATGTTTAAAGGTGAGAGTTCCAGACGGCAGCGTGTATCAGACGAGATAGTGGAACATGTCACAAAAAATGGAATTTCATATCTAGACAAGATGAAAACTGGCTCTTTCCTCCAACTGGAAGATGGAGAAAAGTCATTTCCCAACACTTTCTTAACTGAAGTAGTGACAAGAAATGGTTACATGAAGTTTTCTCCCATCCCTGGATTGATCGTCAAGATTCTCCAGTCTCCTGACCTCACCCCTTAGACTTCATTTTGTGGGGTTGTGTTTATGTGTCACCGCTACCTGAGATCAGATGCACCAGACTTGCTAGAAAAGTTTCTCCTTACCCCATGAGAATTTCACCTTGGAGTGGTATAAAAGTAACTCAATAAATGTGGTATCAACAGTAAACACGAGTTTATAGGGATTATGTTAGGAGTCAACAATAAGTTCCTATCTCAGAGATTAACATGTCGCAGTTGATGTGTAATTTTAAAAAATGTATGTCTGTATCATTTTCTTCATCTTGTCTGCAGACTGCTTGCAAATGCTTTAGACCATGATGGACATTAAATATCACACTCTAGAAATAGACAAGAAATACCGTAATCTCTGCCTTCTGGATATGCATTATCAGTGGCGGATGCAGGGGGGGATTGGGGGATATATCCCCCCCCCCCATGAAATTTGAAAAACGGCTATATGTGCACTCTAAGTGGCCAGTTTTATAAACTAATTATATATGTAAGTTAATTATTTTTTTAGTATTCTTTCTACCTATTCAAATCCCCGCCCCCCCCCCCCGAAAAAATTCTGCGTCCGCTGCTGTGTATTATCATTGTACTGAGGATTCTAACAGACTGTGAACAATGAGGTAAAGTAAATCTCACAAGTAAACAAAGTAATGTTGAATAAAAGCCAAAAATACTTAGAAAACATATGTTTCCTGCAATGGTCATGGATAGATTAAATTAATTTATAATGATCACTTCAATGTGTTAAGTTTTGTAACATTAAACATTCAAATAAATAACCAACACCTTTATTTCCTTCACCATCCTAAATATTCTTACCTTCTTGGCATACCAACAGATCCTGCTACATAAAGCTACATATAAACAGTGCTGTAGTCAAGGGAATACGTATATCCTTTGCTTAAGCTTATTTATTCTGCTTCTATGTGTATACCTTCTGTTTTGATGAAGTTTCATTCATTTAGGCTATTTGTCTATTTACCTATCATCTATTTTTATATATTTACATATCTGTTAATTCTGCCGCTATCTTCAGAAACCAATTCAAGAGAATGTAACAAAAGTTCTGGTGACACACAACAAAAGAGGCCCTGTAGTGTTTTTTTTATTAGACAGCACGAACCAAATCTTGATGTCAAATCAAAATAATGCTAGCTTCTGTCTAAGTTTCACTATTATTCCTCAGGCATAATTATCGTTAAAATGCATTTCATCTTTTAAAATTATAATACGGCTTATATAACCTATAGTTATAAGCCCTTTTCATTCTAAATTATGCACATAAATACTAAGACTTTGCCAAATTTATGGTAGAAATTAAATAAATTTATTAATAAATGTCTCACATTAACCGCTTCTGTGTAGGCGAAAAGTTAAAATATGACTTCCGCTAAAAGTTTCTCTGTGAAAATTTTGGGACTACACCACTGCATATAAATTATCAGAGTGATCTGATGCCACCACCATACAATGGACAGGAATGTCCTCTAGAACATGCTACCAACACCAGGATGCATTCTAACAAAAACGAAAATAAAAGTCATAGCAAGTTCTCGATATTTGATCACTTGAATCACAATGCTTTGCTAGAATTCTCAACTGTTACATTTATCATTGCCCTTTTACCAGTATTATATAAAGCTTTTAAAGATAATAAGAAGTTACAAAATGGAAGGCAAACAGAGGATAATACTTTACGATGCTACTTTCTAGCGGAAAATGAAAACACCATAGGTCTACTTCTTGGCAGTAGTAATTGTTCCTTTTAAGTGTGTCACATAACAAAGCAACTTAACTTATACCAGTAAATTCAATGTTCTGGTAGTTACATACAAATCCATTGTTTTATATAAAATAAAATACTAAGATAAAATACCAAATAAAATACATAAAATAAATAAAACAAAATATCCTACCACCTGTGTGTATCACATTCACCAACGAACACATTTGGGATTTTAAGTTTCACATTAGATTCCAATAAATATGGTATCTTTGGAATTTTTAATATTCAAAGTAAAATCTGTAAATAATTTTAAAATCCCACCATGACTTTACTGACATACTGAACATTCCACACTATAATAAATACACCATAATACAAGTAGTCAACTCTCGATCATCAGACTTCAGAATAACCATCATCTCACACACATTATAAATGCGTGTACGAAGTTTCATGAAAATCCGACAAACGTATATGAGTTACCGCACCTTTAAAATACACTAAATTGGGTTTTACTCTGGTACCGGTAAACCGATTTGGTCCAATATCAATAGGCTTCTTCCCATGCACATTACAAATGCATATACCAAGTTTCATTAAAATCCGATAGTGTTTTTCAGTTATCGCGCGTAACAGACACACGGACAGACAGACATTTTCCCGTCCCCCACACAATCTCATAAAGTACCATACTGGCATTTAATAATCATTTTAAGCTCCGTATAACTCTAGGTATAGTGGAGGCAACTTCTACATATACAACTTTCTTCAAGGCAATGCAGACAGACCCTTATAATCCGCAGTAAATAACTTGAAATGAGGGTGTCTTGGACAATAGAGTTGTATATTCTGGATTTTCAGTATGTTTTCTTGGCGTTGAACTTGCCTGACAGCCAATAGAATTTCGTGTGCAACCAATCAATGCTCATTTCTGAATTTTTGACATTTAAGCTATAACTCCACGTGGACACCAAACGAGTGCCGTTCAGTCAGTACCATACCACTTCTTAAGTGCCAGACAATGGCTTAATCCTCAAAGCATCCCGACTGTCTACATAGGTCTAGCCTCCACTATAACCTACATGCCACAAATATAGTGTGAACAGTGATGGAAAAACAAGACTGAAAATTATACTGTTGGTTATATTTAATGTGGAATGGATAATTATTTCATTGTCAAAGAACTATAGTTGTATAGACCTTAACAAATATATTTATAAATTAAAGCATTATGGAATTTAAATTGAAAAAAGAAATATCTATTAATACTGCCCTTAGCTAAGCTCTACCAGCATTCCTTAGTGCTGGTTGTGCAGAGAGGGTTTTGAATCCTTTTTCATTAATCTATAAAATCAAAGATACATCAAGGCAGTAAGTTTAAAGTATTAGCCGAAAATAAAGCTGGAAAACAAATGATGAGCAAACGTGTAGATGCAGCAAATACTAAGGACTCTATAAAGAAATTTACTTCCATCACTAAAATCAAAGACAAATATTTAATCGGTGATAACATAGTAAATGAAACATGTGCTTATGGGGAGATTTGGATCAAGGCACGATTCAAACAGTATCAAGGTGCATCTTAAATTTTTCCTTAGATGATTACTGTGTGGTCTCATGGTTAGCACTGTTGGGTACAGATCCGCAGGCCCCAATTCAATCCCTGGTACCTTCTCGGATTTTTCTGAGGTAGGGAGGTCTGGATTGGGGTACACTCACCCTCGTAATTGAAAGAGAGGAGCTACTTGATTACAAAGTAGTGGCTCCAATTACAAAAAACCATCATTAGTGGCCTTGGGTGTCCGCATGCCACCCAATCCTGCCAAATGGTAGATGATTCATCAGTCGGATGGTAAGCCTAGTACCTTCAGGGATGCAGTGTTACATAGTTCCTTTTTAGATGTACTAAGGCAGAGAATGCATCCATGCACTGCAAAATCTGAACTTCTAAACCATGCAGTTTGAACATAGAAAAATTTTAAAGGATATAATATTGAGTTGGGTCTAGCACGTATACTTCACTTTTTGTATAAATACCTGAACTAGTTTCGAAGACCATCGTCATTCATAATCAGCCGTCCAGCCGGCATTGGTGTTAATCTGATGGTTATGAAGATGATGGTCTTCGAAACTAGTTCAGGGATTTATACAAAAAGTGAAGTATACGTGCTAAACCCAACTCAATATTATATCCTTTATAATATAGCTTCACTGTGTAAACTTCCAATATACCGGTATGTATGAATGAATAGAAAAATTTGTTAGAAAAACATTAAATCAAGTCATGCTAAATTATGCTTGAACTCAGAACAGTTTTTGTGCTTTAATATGCTTAATACAACAATATACGTTCGTGCTTTTAAAACAATTCTTATCTTATTTTTTAATATTCTTTGTACTACCCATGTTTGTTGTCCCTGGCATTAGCACAGATGATCAAGAGTTGACTGTAAATGAAGGAGGGAAGGGAAATTTGGAGATACAAAAATATTAAATAATTTCTTTATTTTAATAAACAAAATACTCCTATGTTAAACATTTCACCTCTGACTACAGTTCACAACTCTACACATGTTTTATCTACTTATTACGGATATAAAATAAAAGAAACTCATTAACTTACAGAATAAATAAAAACTTAATTTCATTCACTAATCTCTCAAATAAAACGAATCAGTCTTCTTTGTGTGAAAATGAGGATATCAACATTTTTAGTTCTCCCCATCTTAATCAGAAAGACAATCCAAAATTTACAACTTTCAGGATACTGTACACCTTGAGAATATCCCAAACTACCAAAGAACACAGTGTTCGAGAAAAGTATGAAATGAAAGAAAATGCATATCTGGAAAAATATTTGCCGTAGAGAAAAATCGATCACACGATAGAGTATTAATCAAATAAAAAATATACCAGTATTCAGAATCTGACTTTTAAACTGTATACTGCCTACTAATTTAAGTTTTGCACTGGACGTAGTTTTTCAATTTAAAGTGAAGATGGGAAGAGAATCTTATATACTGCTCATGTCATTTTAAACAGACCTGTCCCAAACCATTGTCTATCTACAAAAGAATAAAATATCATTGTTCCCTAATCCACAATCTGCACCCACACTTACAAAGAACAGCAGCAACACCGAGGAAACCCACAAGACTTCAAGAGCACCTGTTCAATGTTGGTGCAGATTTTCGGATTAGGGAACAATGATATTATACGGTATTCTTTTGTAGATAGACAATTGTTTGGGAGGTCTTTTTAAAATGGCACAAACAGTACACATTCTTCTGATGTAGTGCAGATTACCATTTTAACCTCTGGGTTGGGAAAAAAGGACATGTAACACTAACACAGTGAGTTAAACTATTCAACATGATACAAAACAGTGAACAGAACAACCTGCAGAAAAGAAAGAAACCTGCCAGTGGTGTTTCTAGGTTTTTAATGAGGGTCACCTAGAGTTAAGTAGCAGGGAGAAATGTTATCCGAGTAGGTCCAAGAACGGAAGCTATCATGTTTTGGAAAGGACTAGCTAAATCTCGCATCACTTAACTTTTTTCTGCTATATACATATGGACTCTAATTCTAAATACAGCAGACATTTTTCAAGGTATGTATAATAATTTCATTTCATACTTTTCTCAAACACTCTGTATGTAAATCTGCACGAAATTTACCTGTCTATCGGCTGAGTCGTAGAAACAAAGCATGCTTGCACTCCTTTGAATCTGCAGGGAAGTACTTGTCATAGAAATCCTGTACAAATTCCTCTACTTTGAACCCAAACTTCTGGTACAGGATGAGGGCAGGATTGGTGGCGGACACATGAAGGGTTAGGTCTTTCCCCATGCAGGTTTGTATCAGATGGTATAGCATGAATGTGGCAATGCCAGCACGGCGCCATTCTGGACGTGTGAACAGGAAGGAAATGTATGCCTCATTGATTCCAACATCAGGAACCATGAATGCAAAACCGATCACAAGCTTCCTGTAGAGCACCACGCAGCTGAAGTCTGGGTACTGCAGGCATTCTGTAACTGTAGAACAAATAAATTCAGTATGAAAAAACCTGATGTGATGCTCTCAAGTGAACACAGGTAGGACAACTTTTTCACTCTCAAATTATGTACAAAATAAATGGCCATATTGCAGAATGTGCATATTCAGTTATTTCAGCTTCATTGAAAGGTGTTTTGGTCGGCATGATGAATTCTGTAGAGAGTTGAAACCAAATTAACTCATGGAAATTTGTTTCCATTTCTATCTTTATTATAAAATATTGCACATCTCTGTTACCATTAGACTTGATGGCGAAAGACAGAGTTAGGTTGCGCACCAGCTAAGCTCAACCCGCTATTGCCCGCCAGCTGCTTCCCCGCACTTCCGAGCGCACCTCACTATTGTACCCTTTATCATAGATGCATAAAAATATACAAAATCACAGCACTACGAGAATGACCCTTGCACTATATGAAAAATACACAAAAATTTTTTAAAATATTCTGAAAATGACCCTTGCACCAAAACAGTTATTTCTCATGTACCTACTATAATGCTATCTAAATTTAAATAAATGAATTTTCCCTTCACCGCTCAGCAATCACTTATGGTGTAATGGTTAAGGCTGCTGGTTATGGAGCTAGTGGTCATGAGTTTGAATTCCGGTCAATCCAAAATTTACTGTTAGGAATAGATCCCAAATAGGTAGGTAGGGCGAGGAGAAGTGAGAGAAAGGGAGGAAAAGAGAGGAAACGAGAATAAAGAAAAAATAATTTTCCCCCAGTTTCACCTTTGCATTACTAGCAATGCCATCTAGGAGGAGACATTAGAAACCCTAAACCCCTTCTTCCCCAGCGGGTCCCATTAGAGATTTGGTGGGAGGAGCCTAGTGCATGACCTAAAACTATTTTTTCCCCCGACTTGATTAATATTGACACGATTTGTCATATCCCCTGCTCTTAAAAGAAAGTTCTAGAGTACATAAATTTAAGCAAGCGACTGGAAGGTAATTACGTAAATAATACACTTACGATCAATGCCTGGGTAAAAGAATTCCCTGGCCAGGCTATTAACTGAGGATATGTGTTGCGGTCGAACATAACTATAGTCTATAGGATATCGTGTTGGCACTATATTAGCCTTCATTTGAATCTCCCCCAGCAACCGTAGCCACACCGGAGTAGTCTCCATGTCTCTCCGAATGTACGGCTTCAGCAACCTGGAACAAAACATTACACTGCTGCATAAAACACTGAACTCTGATACTTTAATTAATTCAGGTAAATACAGGGAGGAAGAAAATTATTCAACAGCCCAGGTGATGTAGAAGTAACATGCCCACCTCTCCATTTGAATGTCGCATCTAATAGTAATAGTAGAATAGAACAGAATTTATTTACACATACTTTTACATACATAGTTATCTACATCCACTTTAAACATCTCTTATCTATAAGAATCCCCTCATACTATAACCCCTGGGTTTAGTGTATGAATGGGAATTCTGGTTAACTTACCACACCTTTCTTGATTATTTTACTCTTGATCTATTTCCTAATTTTTCTCATCCACTTCTCTCTCATTTTTCCTAAATATTCCCCTATATTCCTTGTCTTTTCTTCTCCTCTGAACTTCAACATCTTGATGGTTATTATCTCATTGTGAAATTTATCCCACTTTGTCTCCCAGATTTCTTCCCTAGTAATAGTATTAGTAATAATTAAAAAGTGATAGCTGAAATATACTCCATGTCATTTTCTTTATTGAAGTCTTTCGTTTCCTCCAAAACTCTTAGGCTGTATTACTTATGTTTTGATCTGTTGCCTTCATTGTGTAATTTTCATACTGTATGTGTTTCTTGTTTCCTTTTTTCTGTATGTCTTTTTTTTAAGTTGTAGTTTTAGTTTAAATATTTTTAGTATTACATTAAACATTTAATATTATTGTTGTAAAACTGGTGTAATTAATATAAGAGAATATTATAATTGGGCAATGAGCCTGTTATATTCTCAACATAATAAATAAATATTAATGAATAAATAATAAATAAATAAATAAATAATATATGAAAATCAATACATTTTTCTGACATCATTCCTTTAATTGCCTATGTATAGACATCAAAATGGTTTGCATTGATCTGTGTCTTTCATTTACTTATCTGCCTTCAGGTACCTACTAAACAATAAATATGCACATTTCAATCAGACACAGAACTCACCTTTGCGTGTAAGGGCTGTAGAAACAGGTAGGTTCAGTCTGTCCCATGAGCCTCATAATGAAAGGACGTCCATCTGCCTGCTCCTCTGTATGTACACTAGCACGCTGCAATCAGGTAAGTTAAATTTTAGTAATTGCTACCGTGAAACCTGTATATTACACTTCTTTAATTTCCAATTTCCCTCATTTTATTTAATGATATCCTCTATACACACTCATCATGATTAACGGATCAGATCTAAAATATGTGTCAGAGTACATTTACTTGGGGCAAGTTGTATCATTCCAAAACCATATGGGGAAAGAAATAAAGAGGAGAATCTCCTCAGCATGGAGAGCTTTCTGGGGACTGAAATTCATCCTGATGGACAGATCATTAAACAAAAAACTAAAATTAGCGGCACTAGAATCCTGCATCTTCCCTTCACTTCTGTATGGATGCCAGACAAGGAGTTTGACATCAGCTCAGAAGAATAGCATAAAAACTTGCCAACGGAAGATGGAACGGAGGATAATGGGGATATCCCTCAGAGACAGAATTTCAACAGAAAGACTGAGAAAGATGTCAGGACTAACCGACGTGGCCCAGCGCGCATGCAGCCTGAAGTGGAAGTGGGGTGGTCATGTAGCGAGATTTCCAGGTACCAGATGGGGAAACATCTCTACTGTATGGGACCCTAGGATCGGCAAAAGGGAGAGAGGAAGACCAAGAACGAGGTGGGTAGATTTCTTCAGAAGGCGTGCCGGGGTACACTGGTCCAGCGTAGCAAAGAACAGAGATGTCTGGAGAAGCCTACACACCGAGTTGCTGGAAGAAGTTTAGTGAAAGTGAAGTGTTTACCAAGCTCATATGGACCAGCTCACCATATGAGATTCTAACCGAGCTACCCCCTCATCAGAGGGAGGCCCTAGCCCTGAATGGGACACATGTGGCTCATTCATTCATTCATTCTATACACAATAAACTAAACAGTGTAGGAAATCTGAAACTAAGTGTGGAAAATCTAAAATCCTACAACTGTTTATATGTGTATTTGGGAAGATGGTACTTTGCAACACAAGCTGGTCCCCTTTCCACATGCCACTCGCCTGGCCACTTCCCCACAGCTCATGCCATCAAGCCTGTAGCTGCTGCTCAACCTCAACGCCGGTAATTCATAATTGCAATTGACATGTCACCTAATATTTCACAATAAAAAAAAGACCCTTGCACCTCCACATAATATTTCACAATTATAAAAACGACCCTTGCAACAAAATAGGCTATTTCACAATACAAAAATACCCTTGCACCATACATAATATTTCACAATTATAAAAGACGCCGTATTACAACATTAAATATGGCTTAATTGATGCAGGAAAATTCCCTTGCACCAACACTACTCTTTTCATAACTTAACAAAATATCTGAAAATTATAAAAGCAGATTCTTGCGTTAAAACTTATGAAATCCCCCCCTATCATAACTCAAATATACGAAAGCTTCCTTCATTGCTCAACATTCATTCGTGGCGTAATGGTTAAGACTCCTAGCTATAATGCTAGCAGTCCCGAGAACAAATCCCGGGCAATCCAAAATTTACTAGTAGGAATAGGTCTCAAATAGGTAGGTAGGGTAGAGGAGGTGAGAGGAAGAGAGGAAGGAGACGGGAAAGGAAAAGAAGAGAATGAAGAAGAAATAAAATATTTTTTCTGTTTCATCAGTTGCGTAAGAGATGGCGCTACCATCACTTCTAGTAGTTCAAATGCCGCTGATAGGGGAGGGATTGAGAGTAGGAGTGGGGGACTCGGGTGTGTCGTAAAGTACCATTTTCTTACGAAAAAATAATATTGAGATAGATAAATACACTGCTTCCCTTATTTTAATTACTAACCTGAACCCAGGTTTCGGTGAGCCTTCCCACCATGTTCACCAGTTATACTCCATCTGACTGTTGGTCTTCATCAGCATCCTCTCGTGGGCTTTTGATGAACTTCTTGACGAGGTCATTTTCCGAGGGAATCTCGAAATTCATTAGATTGTTCTTATTTTTGTGGATGTAGATTTTCCCCCAAACCGTAAGTTGTCTATGTCCCTGAATACATTTTTTCAATTCTGGTTCCAATCCTATTTGGTGACCAGTTTCCAAAACATGTGCTGCTACTGCCGATTTATCCCCTTGAGCATATTTAATGTGTCTAAGATGTTCCTTTGTTCTAGTTCCCAGATTTCTTTTTGTTTTGCCTATGTATTTCAAGTTGCAGTTGTTGCAATTGAACTGGTAAATTCCACATTTTTGTTCCTGTGGGATTTTGTCCAGGTGCGTGGATTGTATCAAATTCTTAATACTGAATCTATTTACTGGTGCCAAGGATGCTGATGAAGACCAACAGTCAGATGGAGTATAACTGGTGAACATGGTGGGAAGGCTCACCGAAACCTGGGTTCAGGTTAGTAATTAAAATAAGGAAAGCAGTGTATTTATCTATCTCAATATTATTTTTTCGTAATATTAACTTCCCTGTATAAACTTTCTAAAATTCTATATACCATTTTCTTGTGTATTTTCCTTGCAAAAGGTAAAAATCTGTGTTATTGTTAATGAAATCTCCAAGTATAATGAGCATTGTGACGAATTTAGTTGAATTTGCAGCCTATTAAAATCACATTACATTACATTACAATCCTTTTCTTTAGCAATATCTTGCCAGCGATGTTTACCTTGACTACTTAATAGACATACTGATTTGAAATCCACAATCTACTGAAAACAAGAGTTTGAAATTAAGCACTCATTGTGGTTGGCAATCCCTAAAAAGAACATTGGAAGTTACAGCCGACAAATTTCACCAAAAATGTTATAAAATACATCGTTTTATGCAATATGTATGGGATCCATATCAGGCAGGTCTAATAACAAGGTTAGAAATGGTGCAGAGAAAAGCTGCAAGATTTGTTATGAATAAGCACCAACAAACTGACAGCGTTACGGCTATGTTAAAAACACTAGGGTGGAAATCTTTAGAATCCAGAAGGAAAATAAATAGATTAAAATGTATGTATTGTGTATACACGAAACAACCGGCATGGGAAGAGCTTCACAGAAAAATTAAAGAACCAGATTACAAAAGTAGGAAGGATCACAAATACAAAATAAGGGGTAGATCTCAGAGAACAAATATTGCCAAATTATCTTTTTTAAATAATAGAGGAAGCCGCCTGGCCATGCAATGAATAACTGGACTAAAAATGTAATGGCTCAGGAATAATGTCTTGTTATGATACTGACCTGAAATCTATCCAGAACTCGAATATCACCTATGTTTGGAGTAATGTGTGGTACAGCTCCACGATGTCTTTTGCCAGGGCGAGCATCATCTAGGTTGAACAGGGGCATACCTCGTTCACGTTTCAGTCGACGAACACAAAGCTTGCGATACAGACGCCGGACAGCACCAGGTACATCTGACATGGTAGGGACGTGACGCAGTTGGTGGAGAAGCTGTAGTTCTTCATACTCGCTCATTGCCAGGCACCTGCAAACACATCTACTTTATAATATTTCAAAACCTGCATTACTTAAAGTATGACAACAAAACGTGAAATAACTCCAAAATTAAAGCAGGTTCTACACAATGTAATTAAAAATAGAGTGGTGGAATTTATAAACATTTACCAATCTAAAGTTTGTTTCATTTTTCACTTGAACATCATGTAACAAAACACTAATTTAGAGGGTGTTTGTAAGCCTAATCTGTTTCTAATTATGTTATGAAAAAATGAGAAATTTGAAAAAATATGCACCAAAGATGTGGATGATATAAGGAATATCATCCACCAAGTTGGAATTTGTTAACATATCAAGTTTTGCCCACTTCTGCCCGGTATATACCAATTTGTCCCAGTATTTACCAGTTTTCTCAATGGGATGGTATATATTAGTTTTGGACGGGAAAATGCCAACCCTGGCTCAATGCCTAGAACTTAAAATCTGGGATATTATCTTTATCCAAAAAATGCAGATCTTATGAATTTTGACATCCACATGTAAGGTGATTTACTTAAGAAGTCTGTAGGACGCCCACAAGAGGGTACTCGGATTGCAAAGCAGGCAGTTGGAGTATGTTCAGGATGAGAACGAATTTTTAAAATTCTTCACTCTCTTATGTTTTCATAATAGTATAACAATGACCATTTAATGAACATAATCTACTATGGTACAATATTTTCTCACATATCATACGGTGTAGAGATTTGGGGATCTGCTGCTAATGTATATATCAACAGAATTCTTCTCTTGCAAAAGAAGTCCAAGAATAATGTTTAAACTAAAATCTAGTCAACCGTGTAGAGAACTCTTCAAAGCTAGTGGCAAGTTTACCATAGTGTCACTCTACATTTACAAAGTATTATTACTAATAAAAAAACAAGACCTAGTTATTAAATCTGACCTTCACTATCACAACACCTGGAACAAATGTGATATCTATCAACTGGGATACACTAAGAAATTTAAAGAAAAGGACCCCAGAGTAATGGGAGTTAAAATGTACAATATACTGCCTTCAGGATTAAAGAAAGCCCAAGGTAAGACTTTTAGCAGAGAACTATAAAAGTATCTACTGGAAAGGCCACTGTACCACCTTGAGGAATATTTTAATCTAGCCTGAGAGGTCACTAACTAATTTCTTTAGTGTCTATTGAATTTGTGTCCTGTTTAATCCCATCTCTCTTATATGTATTTTCTCCATACTATTGTAATTGCTCTCTCCATATTGTATTCTCATGTTGTTAATTTACTTTAAGAGACAATGTCCTGTATTGTTCTCTCCATATTGTATTCTGGTGAAGTGGAAGAAAGAATCACTAGGTTTCTAACTTTATCAGATTAAATAATAAATTGAATTGAATTGAATTGAACTGTGTAAACTTCCACATTAATTATATAACGGAATAGGCACTTTACAGTCAAGCTCTGCAAAACTAATGCTTAATTAACTTTCTAGAAACTCTCGTACCAGGTAAACTATACCAAAAGTTAAGTTTAGTGTTAAATTCAACTCATTATATAATTATTATGTTACATAACTAGGGGCCGTATTTTTTGGTAACAACGATAAGCGCGAAATTTTATAAAAGAACTTCCCTTAGCTATACTCAGCTTTTATATGCTTAAAATACCAATATGAACCAAATTGAATCCACGAAATATCGCGAAATTTACTCGATTCCGCGAAATGTGTCTATAAGCGCGAAGTATGCCCCTTCTGTCCGTAAAGTGAGAAATGAGCACGAAAATGTGCCTTAAAATCGCAATATTGTGTTTTGGTGTACTTTTTATTTCTTAGCAGCATGCTTTTTTTCTGCTGTTTCTGTGGCTGTCGAAGATTTACCGATATATCGATATTCGTGATCGATTACAAAGATTGCAGAATTTTCGCAAAGATTGTCTCTGACCTGGTTTGTACTGTTGAGTACTCTCCTTTCCTGCTATCTCTTTGCCAAGTTAGTGATGCCTATGATCGATTACAGCAGAAGAGTGTAGAATGTTTGTTACTTGTATTCAACAGATTTAGTCTTTTATCAGCAGTGGCACTTCTGTTTGCAAATGGCTATCTGATGGTGTTTAGTAGAAATTACGATAATACATATTTCTCGTAATTATATTTGAACATTAACTCTAATCATGTCTAAATCGAAAGTTACTTCAGTTCATACAAGGGCAGAAGAATATAGAAATGGGGGGGGGGGGTGTTAGTTCATGTAAATAAAGAAGCAAAGTTTATCATTGCGCAATGTTCCCAATATAGTATAAAGTTATTTATTTCACGAAATACCCACCAAAATAGAAGGAAGTTAACACCGAAATCAGCCATTTTATTTCACCAATAAATCAGGGCCCTATATATAACTTCCCCATGTTAACTTCCAATACACTTTAATAATGTTATGCTGTGCCTTACCTTGACTCCACATCTTCTGATAATTCAGGAGTTGTAAGGAAATCCATTTTGCACTTAGAGATGTTGAACAGACTGCCAGATGGAGGTGCCATACCTTCCTCTTCACTCAAGCCATCCTCCACGTTGTTGTACTCTACCAATTCTTCAATAGGTTCCTCCTTCACTGTCACTCCAGTAATTGTCTCTGCAGTCTGTGTGGAGTAAAATGCTTTCAGTTCCTGTATTCAATGCAACTAGTTTTACCTTATACAGGATATAATATTGAATTGGGTCTAGCACGTATACTTCAACAAAAAATGAAGTATAAACATGCAAGACCCAACTCAATATTACATCTTTATAATATACAGTGCATTAGAATAGTCCCTTTACAGTGAGCAGGTCAACTAGCGGACAGCAAGTGTTAAAAGAAATGAGTATTACAAGCATCCTGGGAGTAAAGACATAATGCTGACAACCTCACCATCTTCATGTTCTAATATCTAAAAATGTGGGAACTCAACCTTCTGGAAAACTATGGATCTTCATGGACTGTATAGGAATCACTTTAATTACTTACCAGTACCATAGACATTAAAGGAAGAGAAAGTATTTACTGTGTTTTACCCTGATATTTGATATGTCCAGTTTTAGAATTAATACATGTTTTGAGACAACATGGCCTCAAAAAATGCAATTATTGGAAATTGTTCCATGCTGCTGCTTCTCTCTCTGAACAGTTTGGCTCATAAAAAAAAAATAAAAAAAAAATAAATAAATAAAAAAGGACTGTACTAAAACAAAATTCTAAATTTCAACTTTCCTTTAGCTGATTACTAGGGCAAGGCATTTCATGAATTTGCATCTTTTTTATATGATGGTTAAAAGATAGCTCCAATGTATATAAATGTATATCATTAAATAATAAATTACATAAGGGCAATTTGTTTTTGCATTATTTTGCTTTATTTTGCATATTTCGTCATTTTTCAAGAGATAGGTCATTTTTGGGAAATTTTTAGGTCATTTTCGGCAATTTTAGGTCATTTTCAGTATTTTATGTCATATTCGGCATTTTAGCAATAAATATATATATTTTTTTCTTTTTAAATGGCACATATTTGCTAGGGGCAATTTGATGGGCATGCCAGTTCAGAAAGAAATTATTTTTCGCTAAGGGTGTCCAAGTACTGTAGTATAAAAATTTACTGATTTCTTTAATAACAAAATAAGTGTGTTTTATATTGTAAATTCATATATAAAGCATCGTCATAAACTGTATTTAGCAATTCATTACTTAAGAAAAAACTAATTATAAGTAATAATGGTAAATTTATTAGTCATAATTTTAAGATTTCGGGTCATTTTTTAACTATTTTTAGGTCATAAATGAATTTTTTATTTTGCATTTTTTTCACTATTTTATGGTCATTAAATGCCTTGCCCTACTGATTACTGTTTAGAGGCCCATGATTGCAACTTACAGTTTCTTGTCCTTGAAGAAGCTCGCCCAGATCTCGGAAGCCCTGGGAGGGAGGGCAACAGATGTCCACACCTTCCACATCCACATCAACATCCGAACACTCTTCATCCTCATCAGCAAACAGGCAGTCGGACAAGGTCTCGCTTGGTTCCACATACGCACGTGAATACATGTTGTTACTTGCCTGGAACATGCAACAAATACTTCATCTTTCTCTACTAGACAAAATGTTGCTTTCTTAAAATTTGTGAACATACTTTATTAAGACATACGAGGGGTGAAGCATAAATCATGGCAACAATTTTTTCTCTGAAAATCTGGGACCATTTTCAAATTCTGAAATATACAAATGAAAGGGCTAGGTGCTGTACAGTCGGTCAAATAAAAATCGTCGGGACTCGTATGCAGTTGAAATTAAAGTTTTAACGCATTAGTTCACAAGTTTCCTATAAAAAACATAAAATACAGGTCATTTTCGGAACATATGAGGCCATGCGACAGGAGGGAAAAAATGAACGAGGGAAAAAATGAACAACGCGGAAAGCTCAACACACGATATTCAACTTAATGTATTGTCACAATTCATTTTGCTTTGTGTCATCGCCACATACAAATGCTAAAGTGAGAGAAAGTGTAGTTAGGGCTGTAATTGACCTGCATTTTTCGGCCTCTGAAGCAGCGAGAAGGTTCCATATTTATGAAACAGCAGCTCAGTGGTGGGAACTTTACTATAATGTGACCGGAAGTTTTCATAGGAAGCTTGGATCTGCGGAAGGCCGCGTATTTCGGTGCTAGATTGGTTGCAGAAGATGAGCGTAAGTAATTGATTTTGCACTAGAAGTACCAGTATTATAAAATAAAATCTTTAAAAAATGCTCCTTGAATAAACATATTCCTCGCGAATCTATTAATTATTAATATTATAAAAATTCGCAACCAAGAATATGGCGGATTTAAGGCATATAGCCACAGCCTTCTATACATGTTTGTTTTGGAATAAAACTGACTAAATAATCAAGAAAATACATGGATAGACAAGAGGCATGTGTGAACCTAACCTTAAGTCTTCCTGTACATGCGCATATGCTCGTTCATGATACTTAATCAAATACTGCCGACGTTTTTTATTTGACCAACTGTACATGAGTACTAGGTGTAGGAAAGGATAGGAAGACACCCATAAACATCCTTATACGACGTTACCATGCCACCAAGGCTCTAAAGGCCATTCCAGAAAAGGCCTACTGTGATGCCTTTGATGCCTGGAAATCTCGCTGGAAGTGATGTATCGACACAGGGGCCGCCTATTTTGAAATATTTTAATATGTTGTACTGATCCGAAATCTCGCTGGAAGCGATGTATCAACACAGGGGAGCCAATTTTGAAATCTTTTAATATATCGTACTGATCAGATCAATAAATATCTTCTAATTGACTCACTGACATTACTTTTCAGACAAACCCCGTAGATTTTAACGTCTCTTTATATTACAGCGAGGCATGGAGCACATTTACTTTATTGATACACACAACCTACCTTCAGAGAAGCCCAATAGTTGCTCGTATCAACAGCAGATACTCGACCACTCGAACATTCTGACTCAGCATTGTTCAGGTCCACACTGCTTGTATCATCATAAGCTGACAGACTGGAATCATCCATTGGAATATGCTGCAAATGTATTAGCTATGTTATAATTTTATTCATCATGAAAATACAATATTAATACTCATAAAATCTGGTAAACTGATATAACAAACTGCCAGATGGAGTTATGAAGCCATATTTAAAAAACTATTGAGTTTTATCCCATGGTTTCTTGCGAAAGTTTGATAAGCATAAGTGAAGGAATATGTGGGTAGTGTTATTTGTCAAAGCTCAGTGTATTGCAACTTCCAAAGCCGTATATGAACACTGTAAAACATACATGGGCATTTACTGGTTCGCGAACCACTTGTGGTTCTTGACCTTCCCGCATAACACACAAGATGGCATTGCGGACATTCGGTGTACGTGGTTGATCATTCCCATGCATGAGTCGCAATCTCTTTTCAAGCAGTGACGGGTGGCGACACAGTTCCGATTGGAAAAGCTTTATGACACATTCTAAGCCTTTGTATAATGAAATAATTGCACACGTAAAAGAATAATTAAAAATACAAGATTGTTTGTATTATTTGTTTCTTGTAGTGTACATTTTAAAGTGAAATTAGTGTTTCCCTAAGAATGAGTAACCGCCACTGCACTTATTGCCTGCTTGTGTCTCCATCTATCCGTTCTTTTCGAACTATGTGTAAGTTGACAAAAGTTTGCGGGTTGCGTGTCAATGGATAGGGGTTTGCCCATGTCTGCTGTAAAACAATATGTTGTCATGAGAACTGACTTGGATTTGATAAATTCTTTCTAATATATTACCATAAAATAGGTGCTAAATTGGGCATTACTCTGGTAGCCTACTGGTTAACCAATCTGGTCCAATATCAATAGGCTTCTTCCTATGGATGTTATAAATGCATATACCAAGTTTCATGAAAATCCGATAAAGCAGATTTGGGTTATCGTGCGTACAGACACAAGGACAGACAATCAGATGGACATACATTTTCCCGTCCACCACACAATCTCAGAAAGTACCATTCTGGCACTTAATAAACACACAAAAATTAATAGATAAGAGTCCATCTTATGCAATATAATGTCTATGATACCAATTTGGAAGAAAGAAAGACCGAACAAAGTGAATACCATGCGACTTTATACAAAGAACTGATATACTGTAACTACTGTCAGAACACTTACAATTGGATGGAATCGGGGGAGGATGCACGGAGAAGATTCCTGTGATGACGACGGACCAGGTTCAGGTTCAATTGTGGCAAAGTCACGTACTTTCAACAGAGGAGGTGTTGTTTGTTTCTTTTTCTTTTCCATACTCTGCTGTGCATCTGTAATAACAAATAAAAAGTTAGCATACAGACCCGTTAATGAAAATTAAACTGTGTGCCGCTTGGTTAGAAACAATGAGTCTAATATTTTAACATAGCCTAATTATATTAATACCTTAATATTAGTGGATTATATAAATGGCTGGTAAAACATCCTTTTTATAAAGTGAGTGATTTTGACAGTGTAATCAAAGATGACATCTAATTGTTAAATTGTGAAGTGTAGTAATTGCCTTTATTTTTTCAATTTTTTTTTTATATAAAATGAAAATATTTTATAACTTATGTAAAATTTGACGAAGCCAATAGCAAGCAAACTTGTATTTTGCTCAAATGGCGAACATTTAATTCAGAACTTGGTCTTAAGCTAAAATAATAGTAAATTTTTTTGCTTAAATTTTTACATAGGCCTATTTTCACCCTATAGTCCAGTCACCAGTTCTTGGCAGCAATAAGATGTAATGTTTACAGCCGTACTGATCATTATTCGTGTTACTGTAATCCTCCCTAACAGCCTGTACATTTAAAATAAATGAACTATTAAGTTTTGTAGAGTGATTCTCACATATGTGCAATTCAAGGCAAACAATATGCTGAGAATCTCTGTCTGTGTTCGACATAATCTTGCTTTTATTCCTGTTCGGCTAGTGGAAATTTTAGGTGCAAAGTCAGTCACATACAATAAAAGCGCTGTTATAATTATGTTCATGTATATGCACAAATGATTAATTGATGGCCTACATCTATAGGTACCTAGGTTCTATTATGATACATGCAGCACTTAATTTTAAACACATTAAATTAGGCCAGTGATTACTGGTTTTCTAAAATATTTTATTCTTTGTTGACTTATTGTTCAGTAATGAATTTTCATAGGAATAAAATGGAATATTACATTGGGTAAATATGCCTGTCTTTAAATTCTAATAACACTGTACCAATTGTGATAACGAGTTGGTTATTGGGTGGACGTATGGTTCACTTAAGAAGGAAGCACTTCTATTGATATGTTGCAGTAGGCCTATCTGAAAAGATGTGTGGCATCATTTATAATATAATAGTGGTATATCGCACAATGTGCATTGATTGTCTAATCTTCGCAAATCTTAATCTTATACGCGCAGCCTAAGACTCAACAACTCTCCATTCATGAATGCAGCTGGGCACGTGTGCAACGGCGATGCAGCGGGTATCCCCAGGCAAATTACGTGCATCCGACCCAAGGTCAAGTTGCGCGAACTTTACCAAACTAATTTTTCCCGACTTCGTGCTTCTGTTTGTACTGCACCACAGGACCTTCTGATCCTGACTGCACTGTTACTTGCCTGGCGTCTCTATTCTTTACGCGTAAAGCTTTTGTTTGACCAGTCATGGCAGACCATGTGGAAAAGAAAGCATCTTCATTGTCTCAATGCGTAAATAAAGGCGAGAGAAGAAGTTACGACATGAACTTCAAAATTCTGTTTTATGTGAAGCAAAATGTACTAATAAGCTATTTTATTTATTTTTTATTAACTACCCTTCAAAAATTCAGGGTCGTCTTATATTCGAGGTCGTCTTGTTTTCGGGCCAATACGGTATTACCGTATTTTTCGGACCATAAGTTGCACTTTTTTACTTCAAAAACAAAGCCTTAAAAGTTGGCTGTGTCTAATGGTCAGAAGTAAACTAAAAGAAATTCAAATTATGGTAAATATTGCCAGTAACTATAAGTTAGCTTCAATTTGTGGCACAGACTGTATATCAGTGCACTTGTCACAATCGTAAAATGAGAGTAATGAGAAACCAGATATACAACACGAAAAAAAAAAAGGAAATGTTGGGTTCTTTCATACAAAAGGAGTTTCTTCAAGGGGTGGTCTACATGACGGCAATGACCTCTGAACAGCCTTGTCCTGTTGCTTTTACAGTAGGCTATGCTGTATTGATGGCAAATCTCCGTGGTATCATCCTTGCCTGAATCACCTCGGACGAATCGTGGTCATCACCCCATGGCTTCGTCCTGGGTCTGGACCTGCCTTCGGGCAGAACACTCACCACCATCATCATGCTGTATTGAGGGTGAGAGGATGTAAAGTAATTTCAGTCTTTCATGAGAAATCAGTTGTTAGTTGTTCAGTAAGGGAATCTTATCTCTTAAAATTTTCACAATGCCACCCGTACAGAAGAGATTTTGTAAATGAAGAAAGGCCTATTTAAAATTTTCATTTAGAATCACATAATTTTTCATCCTTAAATTTTTATCCTAAAATCATAGTATGTCTGGAGGGTCTTATGGTCCAAAAAATATGTAGATGTAGATGTAGATGTAGATATCTCGTCCTGTAGATCCTGTGTTGAGCGGGGCTCAAGGATATAGAACACGTCAGATAAAAAAAAAATACATGCATGTTATAACATTAATATAGGCCTACAGAAACTGTAAGCTGCCAAATTTATCCAAGCTGGAAATATTCCTCCAAATTGTAGAAGGTGTGAGTTATTAAAAATTCCTTGACAGCTGTTTTGAAAGGTTTGCTCTTTCTTTGAATACATAATAATTTAATGTTGTTTGGAAGCTTGTTATATATCTGTACTGCAGAATAATAAGCACCCTTTTGAAAGAGTTTTAACGAGTTATTAAGTGCCAGTATGGTACTTTATGAGATTGTGTGGGGGACGAAAAATGTCTGTCCGTCTGTCCGTCCGTCCGTCCGTCCGTCCGTGTGTCTGTACGCGCTCTAACTCAAATACGCTTGATCTAATTTTGATGAAACTTGGTATACGCGTTTATAATGTCAATGGGAAGAACCCTATTGAAATTGGACCAAATCGGTTCACCGGTACCGGAGTAAAACCCAATTTAGTGTATATTTTAAAGGTGCCATAACTCGTACACGCTTTATCGGATTTTCATGAAACTTGGTATACGCATTTTTAATGTCTATGGGAAGACGTCTGTTGATGGTGGACCAAATCGGTTGGCCGGTACCGGAATAATACCCAATTTAGTGCCTTTTTATGGTATCATATAAGAAAAGGCACGGTAACTCAAATACGCTTTATGGGATCTTCATGAAACTTCGTATACTCATTTATAACGATAATAGCAATAAGCCTATTGAATTTGGACCTAATCGGTTGAGCAGTACCGAAATAAAGAGTAATTAACAGTCACATTTATAATAATAATTTGTTTAATTCGAAGCATTTTGATTGACTCGCGGCCAACCAATCAGCACGCTCGTATAAAGCCTCTTTCAGTTGCCATGGACAGTTGACATCCACATGAAAAACAAATGTTCCCATATGTTCGATTATAGATGAAATGCTGTTGTATAATGACTAATTATTTTGCTAAAATTGATTACAATTAAATTAAAGCATTGAATTTTACTTCAGCCTATGTCAGATTAATAATTCCTGACCTCTTAATAAATAAAAACATTAAGCTATGAGAATATGTTTACGTTGGTACCTTTGCTTCAGCTAGAGACATATCAGCATTTATCACAGGGATATCTAGAATATTATTTTACCTATGAATGAAATACATGAAATAATGTAACACAAGGAAACTAGCAGGCTTGAAACATGGCCTAATTTCGAAATACGGTGATTTTTCTGTTCTGTGACCTACGACGCGATAGTATTCTCTGGGATTTGACATTCAAGATTCGCAGTGTGGTTTGGTCTTGGGGTAAGATGCTTGTCTAGTATGATATGATATTTATTGTACTAAGAAAAAATTTACAAAAGAGTCTACCGGATTTGACGCAAGCCATTTTACCAGTAGACATCTTAAACACCATAATACATTTTCATGGAGTGTGTGTAAACAAATAGAGATAAGTTTCCTTTTGAACTATGATCATATGCCTTCTTTCAGTTCATATTATGACACCATTATATTCTGTTACTCTTGCCGTTAAGAAATGCTCTAAATAAATAAACTTATTAAAAATATATATTCGTATTAGCAACTACTCAAACTCTCTATGCCAAACATTACACTTCACTGGTTATTTAATTTAGCTGCCACATTCTTGTAATTTCATTTTCGCTTATGTGTTCACACTGCTTTAATTTCACTATCTGTTGCACGCTAAAAAGCCAGACACATATTCCTGCGGTGTTCATTTTAGCAACGAATGGACACTGATCCCTACAAGAGATTAAAAGTTTGTAATTTCTTTTTACTCCTTAATTCAATCCCTTCCGTTTTCCCGCCCCCCTTACTCGTTTTATCATCTGTGTAACTTTGTTTCGACCATGGCCCCACTGGGATAGAAAATCTGATAGGCCTTCTCTCACTCGGTAATTTCTCTTCACTACATGTAGCTCTTTCCCGTCCCTGGCTGACCAGCTGATTCGTACATGATGGTGATACTCTATCCCTCCGTGGTGACGTCATATCTCGAGAAGAAGCTGATGGTGTTTGGCCTTGATTGCTATCGCTGACACCTCGACACACGTCGGATCCTCGCACGCGGCTAGCTGGACGTTCCACCCTCTCGTTTCCTACGTATTTCGACTCTTTCAGTGCAGCTATTTGCTGACGCATTTCCTTCCTTGGTTTGTTGCTGTTCTTTAGTACCTTTTCGCTCTCCACTATTTTTTCTCCATCCACCCAAAGTTGTAGGTTGCGTATGTAGGCTTTTCTCCCTGCCTGCTTTAGCTCTTTCAATCTGTGTACTAATTGTCTCCTAATGCCCCTATCTTCAACTGAGAGATCTTTATTCACAAAAATGTCGCTTCCTTGTAACATCTTCGATCTTTTTAATACATCGTGGACAACCTGTGACGTGGCAAATCTTGCGATTATCATTCTTCTGCCCAGCCTCTTTCCAACTCGAAATGCTTCGGTCACTTCCCAACCTTGCAGTTCAAACTTCATCTTGTTCTCCAGAATTTCCTTAACCTCTTGCAAAGGCCATATTCCTCGTCTCTCCTCCACTCCTGTAAACACTAGATTGAATGTCCGATATCTATTCTCCAGTTTCGCAACTCTTATCCTCAGATTTTCCACTTCTCTCCTCATTCCTTTAAGCTCTTCTCTGATCTCGAGTTGAACTTCTTTCCCCGCCTCGATGATTTTATTCCCTATTCGGTCTTCCATGCCATCAAGCCTTCTAAATATCTCTTCCACGTTGTCTTGACTATCGGCCGGGCCTGGGTTCAGCTCGATTCCTCCAATTACTAAAAGCACCATAAGTAATGTTGCATATACTAGCACATTAATTAAGTCTTCTTTTCTTACTTGCCCTTTCTTCTCAATCTTCCTTTCGGCCCCAAAGGAGCCAATTCTGGCTCTATACGCTGTTATATCAACACCCATTGTCCCATATGTCGCTTTTCCTCAATCATTTAGCAGCACCTCTTACACACGTCCTCTCTTCATCGTTGCTTACTTAGTACTTTTCTGCTTGTCTAGTAACCAAAACATATCACGTTCGAGTCCACCTTAAAGCAAAATTTTTTTTTATTATTATCAGTTGTGTTAAATTGAGCCTATTCCATTCTTGTGTTCTATTTTGTCAATGTGCTTAAATAAGTATTACATTTTTCTTTAAAAAAACTGGGAATTCATTGTCTTTCATTGACCTACAACATCATTCCTAAAGAATAACATAAGCCTATAAATGTTATTTCACGAACAGAAACTAGCTTTAAAGTTATTGCGTTGCGTTAAAATTGCATAAGCCTATACTCAGAACAAAACTGCATACCGCTAGGTGGAACTATCCTCTTCTTATTGGCTTACTGTACTATTTCATTGTCAATGCATTTTGTATAATGTTTACATATTTTAAGAATTAATATATCAGTGTATACCAATATGAATTAAGGTTAAGAATCAAACTTTAGACCTTTGTTCTTCCGTAAGCCCTGCTTAATGAATCGATCTGGAGTTTAACTCGGAGATCTATTAAAAAAAAATATATATATTTTCTGTATATCATAACTGCAATTATAACTGATTAAAAAAGCATACTGGCACTTTGTTATATCAGTTTACCTGATTTTATTTGGTCTGTGTAGATCATTCATGTTTCTGGTAGTACGTCCGTGTACACTAAAATTAGTTTGAAATTTATCAATATTATTCACTACATAACACATAACAGAGTATATATATTCCCCTGTAAGAGTGAGGACTTTTAATTTTTAAAATAGCGGTTTACAAGATTCCCTTTTTTTCTTTCCACATATTATTCTTATTGCCCGCTTTTGTAATCTAAATATTTTCTCCCTATGGGTAGAGTTGCCCCAGAATATGATCCCGTACCTCATTACAGAGTGAAAATATGCAAAATATACCATAAGTAATGCATCCTGTTTTAATATATTATTCAAAATTCTTAAAGCAAAGCACGCTGAACTCAGTTTTGGACTTATCATTTCTATGTGTGTCTTCCAGTTAAGATTTTGGTCAATTTGCAGTCCTAAAAATTTTACATTGCTAATTTCTTGTATGATTTGTGTTCCATAATTAATTTCAAGATTTGAGATACATCTGTTTTTTGTTCTAAATTGTATAAAATGGGTCTTATCAATATTAAGTGTCATTTTATTAGCTAGAAACCATGTGTTTAACTCGTGAAAAGCCTTTGTAGCTATTCTTGATAAATGTTCTTGTGACGTTCCTGTTACAAGTACACTAGTATCATCTGCGAAGAGCAATACCTTTGATTCGTCACTTAAGTTATAGGGCAAGTCATTAATGAAAATTAAAAAGAGCAAAGGTCCTACATATAACTGCTGATTTCCATCTTGGAAAGAAAACTGCAGCTGTAAAAGTCGAAACTGAGCATGATGCAACTAAAGTACAACTTTACCAAGCTTAACTAAGTAATTTTAACAAGGTATTCTGAATATCAAGGTTGGTGCACTTAGGCATCAACCCTCTATATTCTTCCTTGTTGTTAGTTTAGTCATCTAACATCTAAGTTCCCAGTTGACTTATGATACTTACGCATTTCCATGAGACTCTGAGGGGATGTATTTACTGCCAGCTTCCACCATCCTGTTTCCCTGAGTTCCTCTGAACCAGAACGGAAATACATGGGACTGTAGTGAGACAATGTGCCAGACACTGTTCCCATCCAGCTCTTCTTTTTCCTCCTGTGCACAAAAATTTCATGTGGATCTTTCGCACAAACTTCAGTTAAAGTGTCTTTAAGTTCCTCTAACAGTACGTGATTAATATTTATGGGGAAACTTGAAAAATAAAGTATGTAGGTCAATTTCCCAAACATTAGAAGAACTTAAAGACAATATCACAAGAGAAATTAACTCTATCTCAGAAGCTGAACTTACGCGCATGAAAGTAAATTTCCTAAAAAGGTGCCAGTATTGTGTGGATGCAATAAAAGAACATTTCCAACATCTCTTGTGATGAGGTACGTGGTATTTTCATTGTAATTTTAACTGTAAATGTGAGAATCTGAATCATTATACTGATTGCGGCTTTATTTGCGTTGATGTTTCACCCGATCGCTCAGGAGTTGGAGCTGTGCCCGCCGCAATGCGGAAACCCGCATCACTGGCTAACTCTTGCGTGGGACTCACTGTATATCATTGATATTATTAGACTATACTTTCCTCCAAGTTTTAATGCTTTATTTTTTCAAATTTTTATAATCTGAACAACCTGAAAATACAAACTATCCTCAGTCCCAATAGCTCTCAAGTCTATAACTCGTCGGATAATTCTCAATCTACTGTATAATTTAATGTTTCTGCAAGTGATATTAATCTGAGCAAGTAGGTAATCTACAAGTGCAGTAACATAAAGAATAAGAATACTTACACACTGTTACCAAAAAGAATATTCCAATGTCGTTCTATGAAGTTGCAGATATGCATTTTCCAGTGGAAATACCCGTGTCTACTCACTCCCTCCGAGCGATTGTGCAAGTTGTACAGAGTCAGAATGATCAAGTTCACCCTGCAACAAATTAGGTCTATTCAGTTTCAGAGCACAAAGTGATATTTAAACAGCTTTACTCTATAGAATATTTTCCTAGGCTTCTAACCGGGTGGTTACTTTGATGAATTCCAACATTTCAGGTCCCTTGAATTATGCCCTATATATCTAAGGTCCCTAGGCCCACTAAAAAAGGCATCCGGACGAAAGATAGTTTCAGGTCGAGCAGCAGGAAAGCTTCGACCACTCTCGCCTGCTGGCCCACTTTCCCTGGCTATGAACCTGCTCAATGCCAGCACAGGAGCTCACTGTTGTACCCTTCATCATATGCACTAATTAAGATACAAAAATGACCATTGCACCTCATAAAAATACAAAAAATACGGCAAAAGATAAATGTAAGTCGCCCCTTATGCTCCGACCAATGCGTTGCTATGGCGACCATACGCTTGTTATCTCGGCACTCCCGACCGTTCCTTCAACTCGACACTCCCGATCGTACCAAATACCAGCTACCAACCTTTGCACCAAAATGACAACCCGCTAGTTCACTCGGCACTCTCAACCGTATCACAATCACCTCTGCATAAGTCTAAATAATGCATAACACTAACCACATAGTTAAGCGCACAAAGCGGAGGCAGTAGCCGAAGCAAAGCGCCCTTGCATTTTCGAATAATGTACGATACACTGTTTGTAGGTTTTGAAAATGTGGCATATTATATCTTCCAGAGGTTTGTCAGACTGTCACCTTTGTTTAGTGGTATGACATCACACCACCAACATCCAATCATGAGTTTCTTCGTAATATGACAGAAGAATTCGCTAGATCGTGGTATAAAAGAAAGTGCATCGTGAGGGTGTGGTGGGCGGGAACATTAATCCCAAGGTGCGACTTAAATATATTTTTTCCCAAAAATACTATCACCAGAGCCTCTTTGGTGTTATCAAAATGACCCTTGCACCATATCAAAAGTACAAAAAATACAATCACCAGAGCCTCTATTCAGCGAAGAGTTTTGGACTTGAATGGCATCCCACCCACACAATGACTTAAATAATGCAGCAAAAACGGCCCTTGCACCAGAACTGCTATGGTATTTTCAGAGCCAACATAATATTTCACAATTATAAAAAACGACCCTTGCACCAAAACGGCTATTTTCAGAGCCAACATAATATTTTACAATTATAAAAAACTGCTATTTCTCATGTATTAATGCTCTTTAAACTTAAATATACGAATTTTTCCTTCACCGCTCAGCAATCACTCATAGTGCAATGGATAAGGCTGCTAGCTATGGTGCTACTGGTCCTGGGTTTGTATACCGGTCGATGAGTAAAGTTTATGGTTAGGAGTAGGTCCCAATTAGGTAGGCAGGGTGAAGAGAAGGTGAAAAAAAGGAAGGAAAACAAAGATAAAGATAAATAAATTATTTGATTTTCCCCCGTTTCTGAATCTGCTACACCCTAGCTCCCCACTCCTACTCACTAATGGGACTCTCCTGGGAAGCATCTAGTGCCGACATTTGAACTACTGGCAATGCCATCAATTATGCAAAAGACGAAACTAAGAAAAAATTGAATAACTTATTTCTCCTTTCTTCTCTTCCTTTTCCTCCTTCTTCCTCCCTTTCTCTCCCCTCCTTTTCACCCTGCCTACCATTTGGAATCTATTCCTAACCATAAATTTTATGCATCGACAGGTTTACGAACCCAGGACCACAAGCATCGTAGCTAACAGCCTTAACCACTACGCCACAAGTGATTGCTGGGCGGTGAAGGAAAAATTCATCTATTCAAGTTTAGAGAGTTTTAATGCATGAGACACAGCAGTTTTGGTGCAAGGGTCATTTTTTATTATTGTGAAATATTATGTTTGACCTGAAAAGAGCCGTTTTGGTGCAAGGGTCATTTTTGACATTGGTACAATAGCGCAAAGTGCAGTACAACATACGGCAACAGTGAGCTCCATTACCAGCATTGAGCAGCTTGCAAGGGGAAAGGCTGAAGGCCAGGGGAAGTGAAGACACAGGTAGGGGAAGAGGGAAGTTGCCATGGTAACGCACAGCGGACAGTGGAGTGAGGGCCAAGGTACGAGAGTTTTTCCATTTCACCCACCCTTTTAAATAATAGGTGTTACTAGTAGTTCAAATTTCGTTGCTAGATGTTTCACTATTTATAGCTACTCCCCACCCTAAGCTCCTCCTTCCCAGGCAGGTCCCGTTAGTGTGTTGATGGGAGGGGCCTAGTGCGCGACCTAAAACTATTTTTTCCTCTAAAAAACTACCAGAATGTTTCAGGAATTAACACTTAGCTAACACATTAATAAAACCTGATAAGTTAGATGTGAGAGAAAACGAAATCCCCAAGAAACAAACAGATGCAAAAGCAATGTGATTAGCAATTGATGTTTCTATCACCATTTGAAACACAACTAACCATGGCATCTTATCCCTAGTGAATTCTTCACGTTCCCATGTACTGCAATTCTGGCACACAAACTTATAAAACACATCCCCCAATAAACCACCTGGTACACCCCCACTCCGTAAACATCCCACGTGAACTTTCCGACTACAGTCTTCACAAGTCAGAACAGACTCGTTATCGTCCCTCACTTTGCAGTACAGACAGTCGTACATTTCGCCTTCAATTTATTCTAGTTGCTGGTAGTATTATTCCCAATTTGCGAAATAACTGGTATTTGAAAAACGAAACCTCTCTACATGTCAATGTGATTATCTGAAGTTTTTCCCGAAAGCTAAACCGGGGAAGAGACCATTGACAAACTGACAGAAGCGCCAATGCACTAAACCAAAATCAGTACAAGCAAAGCTGTATTTCTAACATTTATTTTCGGCACTACAATGTTTTAACAATTATCAATGCTCTAAATATGATGTAATAACTGTAACGACGTATTAACAAAAAAGCTTTACAATGCAGGTATTCCAAAACAAAACGCAAAACAACAGCCCTATAAGTTGCATATGTTGCAAACACAATTCTGCAGAATGATTGGTTAACAAAAATACAGAATTACCAATCACAATTTTGCGGCAAATTCAAATTAAATTAAAAGGTTGCTAGGATACACATTGTTTACTTCTTTACTGTTGTACTCCGTTGAATGTTATTATTTTATTGGAATGTTAAAATATAAAATAGAAGTTACAATAAAACACTTATAGGAAAAATATTATATATTGAAAAGAAGAGTATATAGTTTCAGAAAATGTCTCTTCCTGTCATTCAACCGCGAGTGTTCTATGGTTTGACAAATGGGATAAAAGGCAACGCCAATTATGTAGCAGAGAATGAAATTCTGTATCCAGCTGGAGGTGTACTCGTTAAACATCATTATGGTCAGAACCAACAACGTTACATCAAACTACCTGAGAAACAGCGACCAATCAATATTATATGTGTCTGCCAAGTTAAGTAAGTGCAGAAGCATTAATTTTTTATTTATTTATGAGACTGTCCACTCAACCAAATACTGTTATTAACGGACTGTTCTTATTGATTCATAGCAAGGTTTTAATTATCTTTTCTGATAACAAAATTAAAAAGGGTCATCATTTTGTAAGTGCAAACTAATTTAGAAATTTGTGTTTCTGGCTATATGTGCTTTTTGTAAAGGTGTTTGGTCTTTCACAGAAATGAGATCAGGAGGCATCTTGGGAATAAAGGCAGCTGGTGGGTAAGGCTGGCAATCTTTCCGTTTTCATGTGCTAAATGTCTAAATTCTGGGAGCCTCACCTTTCTGGAACCCTAAGAATCTTCATGGGCAAAATTCAAATATAAGTCGCCCCTTAAGCTCCACCCATTCAATATTCACATTTGCACGAACTCTGTGATGTATTTTGTTTCTGAGCAAAACAGAATAACCAACTGTCCTTGTATATTGTCGCAAGTGCCTTGTATCCATCTCAACATATAGCTAAATAATGAGTAACACTAACCACATAGTTAAGTCCGCGAATAATGTACGATACACTGTTTGTAGGTTTAAAAAATGTGGAATATTATATCTCCTGCGAGGTTTGTCAGCCTGTCACCTCTCGTCTAGCAGTAGGACATCACACCTCCAACGTCCAATCATGAGTTTCTTCATAATACGAGGACAGAAGATTAGCTAGATCGTGGCATATTAAAAAAGTTGCAACGGTGAGGGTGGGTTGGGCGGGATACAGTCATCCGAAGGTGCGACTTATATTTGAATTTTCCCTCTTCATGTTCTGTATAGGGATCAATTTTACAGTATTTGAAGTACAGGATATTTCATATAGTACAATAGAAAAATACTACAGTTAACTCTTGGATATTAAGTGGAAGGAAAGGAAATAGACATTAAATCCATGTCTGGGATATTAATACAAGTAAGAATCAGCTTGAAAACTCTTGAATATCCATTGTCTCCCATTCCTTCATTTCAACTTTACTTCGCGACAATATATTACGCTATTAAAAGAAAAACTTTTAGCTGATGGCTTCCATTAGCATCAATCTTTTGTTGAAGGTGGTCATGGATGCTCCTTATGAGCTATGAGAATCCTCCAATAAATCTGTCCTCATGAACAATTCATCCACATAAAAATTTTAGTCTCCACCAATCAATGATTTATGGCAAACTAAATTGTAATTATGTGTGATTTGGGTTAGAAAAGTAAATCATGCTAAGATGCAATTGTTGACATTAGAGCAGGCAATTGAAAATTTACTATCTCCCATGGCAAGCTCTGTATTACAACATTTTATAGTTCTCATATTTTATGACTTCTCTGGATAAATCCACTTATTGCTGAAGTGACTCACGGACTTGTTAATCAGTTGAAAACCACTTGTGGCATTCCACTTGTGGCATGATTAGAGGTACCTGTTTTTCACAAGATGTGAAATTCGACATTTTTCACCTTTCAGCCCAATTTACAAAAATAATTTTGATGAAATTATCTGTATTTCGTTGAAAGTAATTTGAAGATAATACCTTCAGAAGGTGGTAGCTGCTATTTGATCAATCGAAGGGAAATGACAATAAAAATGTTTAGCTTATGTTTCAATCGATTTCACAACCTATTGATTTATCCTAAAAGCAAGAGTCTAGTGCATTTTTCAAGCAAAGGAAGCAGAATCAGTTAAAATTAGTGTTCGCTAAAGATTTTATTCTTTCAAAGTCCTAACAGAAATATTAAAATTAACAAATGGTGACAAAATTAAATAAATACAGCAAAAAATACACTGAAATGTATGAAACTTTGAAACCTCGAAATTTTTTTTACCAAAATAGGTGCCTCTACAAAGTTTTTTTTTTTTTTTTTTTTTTTACAAAATCAGTCATATTTTTTACATTGGTTCTTATGGATACAAAAAGACAGGCTAATGTGTTACATTTTATATAAAGTAATAAGGAACAGTAAAAACCAAATGAACAAATATGGAGAAGTTCTGTATTATCTGTGAATTGCGTTACATTAGAAATGTTGCAGCAGTTGCAGAGGTGGGAGAGAAACCCATTATTACAATATGGGACCTTGAAAAACTCAAAAGAATGAAGATACTGGGGACTAACCTTGAGACACTTGCTGAGGAATTTGTTTCCCTCTCCTTCTCGTTTAATGGGAAGTACCTGGCAGCTGTTCTTGGAGATCCAGACTGGACTACAATCTACTTCAACTGGGAAAAGGCAAAGAGTGTCAGTACTATCAAGCCTTCTAGTATCCCAGGATCAGGTGTTGGAACAATCGTGCAGGTGACAACTTTTGAACATTTATTAAGTGCCAGTATGGTTCTTTATAAGATTGTGTGGCAGACAGGGAAATGTCTGTTCATCTGTCTGTCCGTGAGTCTGTACGCACGATAACTCAAATATGCTTTATTGGATTTTCATGAAACTTGGTATTTGCATTTATAACGTCCATGGGAAGAAGCCTATTGATATTGGACCGGAGTAATGCCCAATTTAGTGCCTATTTTAATGGTAATATATTAGAAAGAATTTATCAAATGCAAATCAGCTCTCATGGCAACATATTGTTTTACAGTTAATATACGGCTTTGGAAGTTGCGAAACAGTTAGCTATGACAAGTAACACCATTATTTCACATATGCTTATCAAACTCGATCGTTAAACTGAGTGAGGTGCCCGAGAGGCTAACATCTTGGACTTGTATTCTGGTAGTCCTGGTTCAAATCCCATAGCTGGCCAATTTAACTTTTTTTTTATTTTTAATTTTTACATGAGTGTGTGAGTGTCAAGATATCACATATCTGTATAGTTCTGTTGATGCTGAATGATGTTAATCTAATATTTTTTTTAAGCTAGATCTTTGTTCTTCTGTAAGTCCTGGTTAATGTATCAATCTGGAGCTTAACTCAGAAATCAATTTAAAAATTAATTAATTAATTTTATTAAAATTAAAAAAACTTAATTTTCTGCATATCATAATTGCAATTATAACTGATTAAACTAAAGCATTCTGGCATTTTGTTACATCAGTTTACCTGATTTTATTTGTTCGTGCAGTGGGCATCTTTTGTAATCATGCTATCTAAGTATCGAAATTGGGATGCACTCTCCAGTACTCTGTTATCTATGAAACACTTCAACATTTCTTCATTTTTATAAATTATCACCTCTTTTAAACTCTGTTTATCTTCATTCTATATCTTCCTGTCTTCTGACACATCCACTTATACATAGTTTTCTTTTCAATTGTGCAAATCAAATTACATGAAGATACAGAATAGTTATACTTCAGTTCAGTAATATAAGTTACATAATTACAATCCAAGAGTACATAACAATTATATGTCAAATAATGTTTTAACTTCAAGATATGGCTTGAAAGGTATAATTAATATGATGGCTAAATACTATAATATAACTTTCTACTGATATTAAGAATATTACTAGACTATTACTCTTAAGTTAATTGTTTCATTTTTGTTTAACAAGTAGACTTAATTTTAGTTTTGGTCTATTAGTTGGTCCTTTCCCTTGTTTTATCTATATTAATAAAAGGAAGTGTCTGTCTGTCTGTCTGTCTGTCTGTCTGCAATGCCCAGCGAAATCTACTGAACGCACAGATCTGAAACTTTAAACATAGGTGGACTGAAGGGTCGGAAAATGCACCTCGAAGCCGGAATTTTAATTTTCGCTTTTGTTCGTGAGTTATGAGTGAAAAACGGGCAAAATACGTGCATTTTTTGCGTTTTTGAAGCATCAGTTTTCAGTTATACATTTCAATGTCAAATCAATTACAGTTGGCTTTGGCTATTTTTGTCATACCTTGGAAATAAAACTTTCGCGATCGCTTGAATGTTGTAAGACCGAAAATATGGTCAAACATTGTTTTATTTGGACGAAACTCACTATACAGGGGTTTTCTGGGCCAAGGAACTCGAATCTGAGGTCGCTTTTTACCAGGCGACGCTATCTAATCGTGGTATGTTGTCCACGTGATTTAGGTGTTCATAAATATAATGATTTAACTATTAGGCCTATGCTCTTAATTTTTAATTTTTTAAATAATTATCGCGGGCGAAGCCGCGGGCACATGCTAGTATGATATATGTTTGACAGGTAATTTGTTTGTCATGTACAAGTAGGCTATTAATAACTCTTCCATTGATATATACTACATTATAAGTTGTGCAGTTTCGACTGATGAGCCATTTGGCTCATTGGGACCTTTAAGAAATAAATTCTTCTTCTTTCTCGGCACTACAGCCCTTGATGTGCTTTGGCCTCCTTCACATTCTTCTTCCATGCATCTCTTTCCTGAGCCTGTCTTTTCCAATTCTTTACACTCATCTTTTTTAAGTCCTGTTCTACATCCTGTATCCATCTTTTTCTTGGTCTACCCTTTCTTCTGGTCCCCATTATGTCTCCATGCAGTAGATTTTTTGGTGTTCTTTCTTTTCCAATTCTTTCTACATGACCTAGCCAGCTAAGTCTTAATGATTTCACATGCCTAACAATGTCCTCTCCATGCAATATCTTATTTATTAAGAAATAAATAGATAAATAAATATGATAGATAATATCTCTAACATAAAGCAGGAAATTTCTCAGTATTTTAGAACGATAAGAATTTATAGCTGACTAATAACTTGCAGTCATCTTGAGCAGATTCTTATGTTTCCACTTGTTCCAGGTTGCATGTAATCCAAACGACAACTCTGTCCTTGTGATTGTTGGACCTCAGATCTTTCGCCTCATGTCTAACTCTGAGAACATATGGCGACAGTATGGCTGGTCGAAGACTGAAAACTTGAACTTCACAACAGTTACATGGCTCACACTGGATCGTGTCATGGCTGGAACTAATGATGGTCGTCTCATTCTCATAGACGGGGGAGAGCTCAAAGCCATCTACAGGGCAACCGAGTTAATGGAATTTGACATTAAACTGCTGGATGAGTAAGTACACGATAATAAAATCAATTCATAAACATCCAGTCTAGCTAGCCAGCTGTTTATTTTCATAATTCAATAAATACGTCACAGATGTCCTCGTTAAATCTCTGTTTTACAGAGCAGCATTAGTAATCTTAAATTTAAATACAGTATAAATTTTATAGATTTATGTAATTTACAAGCAGGCCATGGTGGTCTAGAGGTAGCGTGCCCGGCTCTAGATCCGAAGGTCGTGGGATCAAACCCAGCTGCAGTTTTCAGGATGTAAAAATCCTGGGCACAGAGTCCTCTTGGAGGGACTTTAAGCTGGGGGACTAGGGTGGCCAGATGTCCAGCTTTTGGCTGGACTGTAAGCCTTTTTGCTAAGCAGTCCTCCATCCGGCGTGGCTTTATGCCGGAAGTTGATTTGTCCCCCTTTTCGTGATTCTGATGGATCGGTAAAGGATATTAATAAGATTTGTATTTTCCCGTATCTTCCTGCCAATCCTAAGGTTGGCATGCTTGTTGATACTATCTTTTGTTTAGTTGGTGCTGCGGAAAAACCTGAATCTATTCCTAAGGATGGCACGCTTGTCCATACGATGATAGCTTACTATCATTTATTTTATGTAAATGCAGTTATTAAGTAAAATTAGTCAAGGTTATACCATGTAATATCTGCTGTCCAGCCGTCCATGCCTGAAGTTTTATACTATGCTAGATTACCGAAGAAGAGTGTCCTCCTTTCTGACATTTTAGAAATGGCCACCCTATGGGGGGCCCATGTCATAGATTTACAGCACATAAAAGAACTCAAAACCTAAATTAGAGTCCCTAGATAACATTCCTCGGAGGGGGGTTGAGAGGCGATGGGCTTACCATCTGTACCTCTGCCCTCTCTCGGAAAATAAGCGCAACAAAAATTAATATACGTAATGAAACCTCCACTTGGAGGCCCTATGTCCCACCATCGGGGTTGCAGGAACAAGTCAGTCATACCCTAAAAAGAATTAAATTAACCAAATAAACCCAAAGTTTTGATTCTTTATATATATATAATAATGGACCAGACACATGTATTTTTAAGACTTTTAACTTGCAAATAACCAAACTTCTAACCAAACCATTATTTCTAGGGTTCTAAAAATCTGCATGTAATACTGTAATACATAGACCCTAAAAGAATGGAAATACATTAAAATGAGATTGTGAGGGTTGTGAGGGTTTGAGGTTTTGAATGGAATGACCCACCTGCAACCAAATTTAGCAGGCTCATTATGCTGACCAAACTGTAAATATTACTGGAATGATAATTCTTTCACTCTGGCCGTGTGTAGGCTAAGGTGGAAAGGTCAGACTGAAAAACTCAATGGCATAGCCAGGATTTGAACAGGCTCTTCAGCTCTCCGTGCCACTGCTCTACCATTAAGCTACCATGGCAACAGGCCAATACAAAATTAAATTCTCCAACTGACTTGGATGATGTTTCGTTTGTACGTATAAAAGTGGACAATAGTCTGCTAACCATTATAATTATTAGTATGAAGTTGATACTTTCCACATTTGCAGGCCTCCTTCCATATCTGCTACTGCAATAGACTTAACAGAGGAAGAGATCTTATCTCGACCAGAACTTCAAGTTAGGGAACTCATCACATTTCCAAAAGGTGAGTGTTCTTCAATAACAGTATGTTATATCAGTACATAATCATGAGACTCTCAACTAGTCCTTGGATTTCCAAAATACTAGTATTAAATAAGAAACACCATAAAATGGAGTGATATTGAACATCTGGGGTGGTTTTGAACAATATGCGTTTCTTAAATATTGATGTTTACATTAGGTTCCTAATGCCGGTATTAGGTTCCAATACCGGTATAATAGTAATCAAATATGTAAAGAGAAAAATGAAAAAGACAGCCACAAGGAGTCATGGAATTCCTTATTGAGGAATAAATCAGCCATTCCTGATCTACCCAGAAGACAAACAGTTGCTCTTTTCTGCGTAACTGCAGGTCATGACTGCTTAGCTTCACATCTTCATAGAATCAACATTTATCCTTCACCACAATGTACCCTGTGCAGCGATCCAGCTTCAATAAGCTTCTATAATGAATGGAGAACACCTACTGACAATCAAGAAGACTGATGCTGATCTACCAACCCAGCTCACACATTACTATTGGAACGCCTGGAGGATAATGGAGGAAATCCAAGTTCCTGAGCATTAGCAAACAACATTAGGTTCCTGGCAAGCCATATTTCTGTTCTTGCTATCAGGATATCAAACAAATGCACAAATGCCATTTTTGTCAACCAGCTGTTGCGATTAGTATACTTTCTAGGATCTGAAACGTTATGGTGTGAAATTCAAAAAAGAAATATTTTTATCCACCATCTTAGGCCATTTTAATAAGCTCAGTTTTTAAAAACATACCATACTTAATTTCAATCAGTCACAGAAAACTGTAATAAACAAGGCACACTTTTCACTTTTCGATCCCTGTAAGGCTACGCTAGTTCATTACATTATGTAGACCAATGGATGTTAATGGGGAACCCCCCGTGCTTTAGTTGGTTGATATTTGAGAGGGACTTACCTTTATTAAGTAGCTTCCGTAAGAAGGGTAATACAGTGTGCCGTTGGTACTTTCGGTGCTATTATTTTAATCAATTGTAATTAGTTGTTTTGGTACTTATGCATGTCCATCTTGCTAGCGATCTTTCCGTGATGTTGTTTATTTTGTTTTGTGTCCATGTAGTGTGTTTATGTTTCGTTTTGGCTCCCTCCGGTTAACTTATGCTTGCGCCCACTGTTACTTCTGATATTTAATTATTAATTCATTTTTCTTGGCACGCCACCTGGTTTGCCGCAGTGTTGTTCTTGGGGGGTGTTTCCTGCTTGTTGTCTTGTTCAGGAGTTTGAGTGTGTAACATCTGATTGTGTTGCCGGTCGGTAAGAAGGAACCTAATGGTGGGTCTCTTCTGTTAGTTTAAAATGATATGATTTTTTTTATGTTGGCCCACCAGCGCTGAGTTCTGTTATGTTGTTTTGTTAAATAATGAAGGAGGTTAATGATGATGATTTGTCTTGCAACCTTCACAGGATTAATAATCCAATTATAATTTACCAAATTAAAAAAAAAAAAAATTCTGTGGCTCTACATCCCTGAAGTGACTAGGCCTACCATCTGACCGCCATTTCATCCACCATAGGCAGATGGCAGGATTAGAGGGGGGCATGTCATCAGCATGCTGACACCCAAGGCTGTTAATGATGGTTTCTGTGACCGCAGCCACAACTTCTCAATTAAGTAGCTCCTCAATTTGTATCACGAGGCTGAGTGCAGCCTGTTCTCCCTACCTCAGAAAAATTTGAGAAGGTACCGGGGATCGAACCCGGGCCTGCAGATCTGTAGCCAGCAATGCTAACTACAATAATTTACCAGAAGTGAATTAAATTGTCAAAGTTGTGAAAAAATCTTCTAGCACAACATAAAAACAAGCATTGCACAGTTCAAGATATTTTCATACCACTTCACCTCTTAAAATAACAAAAACAATAACACCTAACACACTTGTTAATGCTAATTTAATTTTCAGGATTTGCTTTTGGTTGTGAGTCTGGTCAGGTTCACCTGTTTGAGAAAATAACCACGACAAAGTATGCTAAGCGAAACCTGTTTGCTGTGCCAGAACCTGAGTTCCCTAATAAAAAACTCAACCTTATACACAACCTGTCCATCAGTCCAGATCAGGAGCGCCTCCTTGCAACCACCATGAGATCGCAGATATACTCTGTCAAGCTCTGGTCAGGAGTGGACATGTCTCAGGTGAGACCAAGCTTTCTACATAATTATGAGTATTGTAACAACTGTTTGTTCTTTGACAAATAATACGAAAAGAAACACACAATAATTTTTTTTACGAAAAGTATAATAGGTACACTTACAAACAAATGCACACATGAAGGGACATCTTTTGTCTATTTTTCTATATAATCGCCAAGTTTCCAATCGTGATACCAGTTTCAAAATACCACGTTCATAGAAGTCCATTCGATTGGAGTATAGCCATCTGTGGACTGCTATTTCACTTCTCCATCTGACGCAAAGCGTTTACCAGCCAGGAATTTCTTCATGGGACCAAACAAATTAAAGGTTATCATGGACACCTTTGAAGAATACACACGACCTGGGGACATTGATATGGTTCATACAGTCATCCCCATACAAGCCATGCATGTCCCTGTGAATTTCACTCGGGTTACGCTTTTTAGCCCACAAAAATTGCACTACACCTCGCTGAAGAAATTCCTGCTCAACAAACGCTTTGCGTCAGATCCAGAAGTGAAAACAAAAGTCCACAGATGGATATACTCCAACCGAACGAACTTCTATGAACAGGGTATTTTGAAACTGGTATCACGATGGGAGAAATGTGTTGAGAAACTTGGTGACTATATAGAAAAATAGACAAATGAAGTCCCTTCATGTGTGCATTTGTTCGTAATTTTAGCTATTAAACTTTTTGTAAAAAAAAAAAAAAAATGATTGTGCGTTAGTTTTCGATCCACCCTCATACATTTATGTGAATGTATGGCATTTGCTGAACTCCATTTTATTTCAGACCCTCCGTACATATTTTATGAAAGACTGTAATACTTCTGTATAAGACATCAAAAGTAATTAGCATATATTCAAATAACTGTACGACAAAGACAAAGAAAATTTTATTCTAAAGCACCATTTCTTGAATCATAAATTAGACTATGAGAGCTTTTTTACAATGTCCGATAGGACATGAAACAAAGACTAGAATGAAAACAAAACGGTTTTATTGATAACTGTTAAGTACACCTACAGGCTATAAACTAGTTGAAGGTTTAAACATATGTCGTATCTTTGCACCAACTTTCCAATACTCCACCTTCCCTAAAAAACTTTTAAATACAATTAAAAATATTTTGATCTGTGGTTTTATGGGCAAACCTGTCAGTTGCCATAATAAGTGGCACGAAAACTTGTATCATTCCTTTGGAAACTTTTTCAGGATGTTACATCAAGTGTCATCTCATGAACGATTTTCAAACTCCAAGGAAAAGAGATAGGAATATATTCTTTACCGAGTTATAGGTGACAGCACATGCTATATATCTCCATAAAAACAATATACTGGCACTTCTATCATTTACCACACAATTCACAATAAATGTTTATTGATAATTTATTATCACCTCACTGTGTGACTATCACTCACTACTGTAGTTATATGCTAAGTGCTCTACGCCACCCTAACTTTTGGTTAATATGCGCTGGATGACAAGCGAATATTTTTTAAGAAGCTGAAAAATAGTCAGAGGGGTACCGACTGAGATGCAATTTGAGTCAATAGAATTGGAATCTTTTATTGCGATGTCCATTGAAAAGGAAGATCTAGAAACCTCAACCATGACGACATTATTAATGTAATGATGTAGCAAAAAAGAGTGTACTGTTAAAATCTCTTCAGGTTGTTTATTCACTACCTCTAAGTATATTTTATTATATTTCTAAAACAATAGACCTGATGTTTTAACCATTACACTACACGGTTGACTATAGATGTTTTGGCATAAAAACTTTGCTCAGCATAGACTAAAAGAAAATCGGGTGCATGGAATGCCACGTGACAGAAGTAAAACTTGATTTTTTTTAAATTATCGATTTTTTAAATTGTGGATTATTGGATTTTTAATTTAGAATGTTTTTAATTTTTTTAAATTTGGATCTTTGTATTTTTTAAATTTTGATATTTTGGATTTTTTAATTTTGTATTTTTTTAAATTTTGGATCTTTAAATTTTTAAATTTTGGATTTTTTAAATTTTGGATTTTCTCATTTTGGATTTTTTATTTTTTAAATTTTGGATTTTTAAATCTTTATATTTTAGATTTTTTTTATTTTTGATTTTTTTAATGGTGAAGGGCTCACCACGCTACTAGCTCGAAGCTGTAATAGCCCCCACTCAATGCCTGATAACTTTCCCCCATGCTCCAGTAATTTTTTTATTTTTTAATTTGGATTTTTTAACTTTGGATTTTTAGACTTTTTAATTTTGGATTTTTGGACTTTTTAAATTTTGGATTTTTGAATTTTAGAGTTTTTAATCTTTTTAATTTCACTGAGTTGATTGTGTTCTGTCCAGTCGATGTCGTGACGATTTTGTTCGTAACGCAACTTTGGGTTAGCTCTCGATTTACTCCTAGCATGCCTAAAGAAGTTTCACTTCAAAAATTGAATGTTACAGGTATTTAAGATATTCTACTATGTGTAGCACTCCATGAAGTACAAAACTATCATGAATATTTTTTCTTGCAGTTAACAGTTAATGTTTATGAAAACAGAAATCGACAATAATTTTAAAATATTTATGTTATCCTTCTTGTGATAAGGCAATAGAAGTAGAGAAGTGGTAGTGTTAGAATGGAATGAGTGATCAGATGATGAGGAATTTGGCTAAGTTCTATGACATGATGGGGGGGGGGGGGGGATGGAGGCACCAGTGTTCTCTGGATGCCAGAACCAAATTTTATTACCAGTCCAATCCTGCAAGTATATGTATGTATCCAACAACTGTAGCAAGATTATGATATAAACCGAGAAACGATGAAAACAACCTTCACATTTCATTTCAGAGTCCAGTGATAGAATTCCAAATGGTGGGGCAGCAATTGCATCATGGCCCGGTGATGGGGCTGTCAGTGTGCAAATGGAAGCCATTGTTCATGACATGTGGACAAGAAGACTGCACTGTACGAGTGTGGAACTATGAGACAGAGAAGCTGGAACTTGTCAGACAGTACCAGGATCAAATCCACTCGGTGGCAATCCACCCCACAGGTACCCACCAGCTGGATACTCATTTTTTCCTATTTCTTTCAAAACTCTTAAAATGCTTTAAGTTTTACAAAATCAATTTATGTTATACAGTTAGGTACTGCAGTGTGACCAATTTATAAAAAAAACGGACATTTCATTTCTATTCTCTAAGTTAAAAACGGACAAAACGGGTAAATCCAGGGCTTTAGTTGGGACATTACTCACCAGTAGCCTACTGAGTACTGATAGTTAAGGAATTGTCTGAAAAGAGTACCGAAAGTTCTTAAACATACAATATACATCAGCCCTTACAAGACCAACACTGCTTTATTTAAAACAAATTAAAATGAAGTGATATAAACAGTGGAGCTTGAGAAAAGTGGAAAATGAAAACATTTTTCAACTCCTGACACCACCAGCCAAGGATGGGAGTAGCACTCCTGAAACTAGTCCAATTTTATAAACTGACGTAAGTGGAGTTAAAAAAAGTGTTTTTATTTTCGACTTTTCTCAAGACTGTTTTATTTGTTTCTTTAAATAACATTCTACTTGTTTACTGAACAGAAAATAACCTTATAATACCTAATGAAGGAAAGAATTGTTTTTGCTGCACAATATAAAAGAATCAAAAGAAAAATACGATTCAACAGTGACTTATTTGACTCGTCTGACATTAACAATTGTCGACCACTTGCTCCAAATGAAGTTAAATGTTATATTGGTAGAAGTACATTAACATTGAAATGAAACAGGATTTAATCTTTGGCTTATAGATTAACCAGCTCCTTCTATCTATAATTAGAAAACTACATGTACAAAATTAAACTTCTCAACAAATCATACGATGGAACAATGTTAAAACAACAGTTCACACTTCACATTTGAAACAAAATCCCGTTCACAACACCGTTGGTGTTATGACTTGTTGGAAATTAGTTCATACGAACATGGTCATGAGATAGGCTAACAAGTAAAATGAATTTAATGAAGTGGCTAAAATGAAATCAGTGTGGTGAAGGTAACAGTATGTATTGTAAATTGCAAAAAGTTTGCATTAATAACCCTCTTTTGCTATTTTGTGTATACACTTCACTTAGTATTTACTTTCAACAAGCCAACAAAATACTAATTCATTTGCTTTCGATGGGTGGGGGAAGGTTGAATGTGCGAAATTTTTGCTCAGGTTTACTAGTTTTTATTTATTTTCTAGACATTTTATATTCCTAAACAACAGTGTTAATCATATCTGTGCAGGGCTGTACACAGTGATCGGCTTCACAGACAAGCTGCGCTACATGATGCTCTTGCTGGATGACATACAGCCCATGAGAGAATTCTCTATACGAGCCTGCAGCAATGTCTGCTTCAGTGATTCTGGACACAAGTTTGCTGCAGTCAACGGCAACATCATACAATTATATTGCTCTTCATCTTTTGTAAACACTCATAATCTCAAAGGACATAATGGCAAGGTGAATTACATTTCTCACTATCTAGTAGAATGAGATGGGGGTCGCTAATAGAAATGGTCACCAGACCTACTTGATCCTACCAATGATAGAAATGGGAGGGACTTAAATGGAGACCTAGGCAATTATCCTAAAGGTCCCTGCAAAATTGAGAGGTATGGCCATATAAAAAATTGCAGAAGTATTCAACTTCTGGCTTTCATCCTAACCAGTACATGGAGTAATCATAAGATCACTAGGGTCAATTTGTTTTACAGAATCTTTAATGCTACTGTACCAGTACATTCAGCTTGCTCTTTACACAAAGATAAGTTCTACTTTACAAGAGAGAAGTACTGGTACTGTTAAATTCTTAATTATATTTTCCTATTTTCAGGTGAGGGATATGGTTTGGACTAAACGAGACAACAAAATGGTGTCATGTGGGACAGATGGTGCCATCTACGAGTGGGATATAGCAACAGGAACTCGTATTAATGAGATCATCACAAAAGAAACCATCTACACTGGAGTGGTGACCATAAACTCAGGCGAAATATCATATGGTACAGGAACTGACTGCTGTATCACTGAAGTCAACGAATCCACGGTAAATATTTTCCTCAGAAGAACCCTAATATTTGCCAGAACCTCAATTTAACGTTTTCCTGCAATTGACATCAAATTTAAAAAATCAAAATATTACCACATGTAACTGAAGTTCAGAGCAAATCAAAAATGAAGTCACTGGATTTCTACCATGTATGGTGCATGTAATATATTAAAATCAGAAAAATTAAATACATAGAGTTGAAGATCACTTAAAATTAATTAAGGGGGGACATACAGCTTTCAGTGAAATTCACAGGTGATAAATAGGTGAATTTCATTATTTTTTTCCTCAGCAATTAATTGCTCTACAATCTTGAAATCTGACATACTTTTTATTGACTACTTCTATACTATTTTCAAAGTTAATCAAACTGTTACAGTTACGGGTTACTATCGTTACAAAGTGGCAGCCACTTTCATGCACTAAAATGCTGTTTCCGTGATAATTTCCACAAATGGCAATATTCCTAAGTAATTCTTTTTTCTATCTATTTGCAAACATCATATGAACTAGAACACATGAGTGGAGGTATTATACACTATACTTCACTAGATTTTACCACTGACCTGAAATGGGACAATGTTGACAATGGGATAAAGACAGAATCCCGAAACATGTCCAGGTCAGTGGTAAAATCTAGTGAAGTATAGTGTATAATACCTCCACTCATGTGTTCGAATTATTAACTTCACTGTGTAAACTTCCTACAATACTTAGATCATATGAACTACCTAGGTACATCATCTACAATCTTTGGAATAACTACAATATAAGTATGTTTTAAAAATCATTTTTTTATATTTCCTTTTTCATTAAAATATATTTAAAAAAATAAACTATTAATGTTAAATAAATGATTTTAGATAGTGTTGTTCCTATTATATTAACAAATACACAGAAAAATAATCACTCAGAAATATTGATATTTGTGGAAGTTATCAAGGAAACGGCAATTCAGTGCATGAAATGTGGCTGCCATTTTGAAATGATAATTACCCATAACTGTAACAGCTTGATTAATTTTGAAAATAGTATGTAATTGTAGAAGTAGTCAATGAAGAGTATGTCAGATTTCAAGATTGTAGAGCAATTCATTGCTGAAGAAGAAAATAATGAAATTAATCTATTTCTCACCTATGAATTTCACCGAAAGCTATATGTCCCCTCTTAAATTAATCGGGAAAACATTGCGAAGTATCTATTTTAAAATTCATAAAACCTGGAAGACATCTGATGGACAGAGAAACAAATTCATTCGTAGATTTCAGCTGAAGATGGAGGCAAAGAAAAGTCTTTGAAACACATGTTCTAATTTAGAAGGCTTTTATAACAACTATATGAAGTTGACTGTTTTAATATTTAATGTACATTACTGAACAAATTTATGGATAAATTAAATTACATTCCTGATTGTGTGATTTCAGGTGACAAACCTAATGAAAGTGGGGGAAGTGCAACTCGACTGCATTGTGCTGTCTCGTTCTAATCTCATGATGTTCTTGGCAGATGCCAACGGCAACGTTCTCTCAGTAACTTACCCACCCAAAGAACCGTTCTCATTGAAGCCATACCGCATGCATAACTGCACCCTTACTAAGGTAGTAAAACCATAAATTAATTTCCAGAATCTATAAAAAAGTATGATAGTGCTTACTATATGTGAGTTTCTTTCCAGATGATTTTGACCTATGATGACTTGAATCTTATCACATGTTCTACAGATGGAACTGTTTGCATCTGGAAACTAACTTTCACAGAAGGTAAGTTGTTCTGCCGAAATATTAAAACTACAAATGGGTTCTTGATACTTTAGATACCTTGTCATTTAAGAGGTATCAACATCAAAAAATACTATTATAGATGAAATCAAATGTTTTCAATTTATATGGACCCACGGGGTGAAGCCCAACCAATAATTTTACGTAGGCCTATTTTGGATCACTGGAAAGTGAAAATCAGGCTATTGTTCACATACATAGGCCTAGTACTATCTCCTCTTATTCCAATTCACTCACGATTGTTTGAAGTAGTTTTTTAGTTCATTAAATTTTTACATCTTAATCTGTTAATGCAATTTCCACTCCACCACCATATTTTTATGCATTCAGAAAAAAATTTAATCACATGCATCACAGTTGTACAAAGCATACAAGCGGTTAGTTGCTTTGGTGTGTTGTAGCGAGACGCTTGTCTATTGTTCTCGTGTGTTACATAAGACAATAATCTAAAATGTATGCGGTTGAACAGCGAATTTACTTGGAGGAATGTTACTTATTGAGAAATGACCATAGAAGAGATTTTGGAGATTTTCTCGTAAATGTCATTTTCAACAGTATCTCAAATAAATGGTGAGTAATAAGCCTCTACACGTTGGCCTATTTTGATAATAAATTGGTTGAGTTGTTCTATTTTGCATTGTTTCTAGAGTGATTTGCTGGTAGTAACAGAACACGGTCCCCACCGGTGCAAGCACAACATCGGGGAAAGTGTGAGCAGGGGCAACGTTGTTAAAAAGTTTCCGCATAAAATGGCCTCTCTGTATAAGTCTATTTCATGAACCAAAAAGTGGGAGTATGAACATTTTTAAATCTCTGAGCCCACCCAATGTTTTTCAAAAGTTGGTGCCACTGAATATATACCATTAGCAACTGTATTTTCTGAGAGACTATTTATCACAGTTGTGCTCATTAGAAAGAGACAGAAAAAGAAGTAGGCTTGACCTTACAAGACTGAGAATGCATGTAATTTTGGAAAAAATTTATACTTAGATTCAAATTTGTAAGCAAAATAAAACAGTAAAGTAAGCAAATAAGCATGAAAAATTAAGAAATTTCACTCGTTTCCTACATTAAAGAATCAATAAACTTTTTGAGTATAAACTACTACTTTTCTCCTAGTTCGGCTTTCATAGTTTTACAGATAAAGTTACCTAGTTACTGCACTTTTTTCCCAGGAAAAACCGTCAAGATTGATAAGGAATTCAGATACTCAGAGCAGGTCCTCATTGGTAAGATGGACTTGGTGGAAAAGCAGAACATGATTCGAGACCTGATTGTTCGCATCAAGGAGCTGGAAACAGAGCACAGCTATCAGATGCAGAAGTCAGCGGAGAAGCATGCTGAGAAGGTGAAGGAGGTGCACGAGGGCTACATTGCTGCAATGGAAGAGCTCAAAGAGAAGAACGAGCAGATGGAGACAGACCACACCACCGAGATTAATGCTATCAATGCTGAGATTGCGAAAATGAAAACTACTCATACCCAAGCAATGACTGACATGGAGGCAAATTTCACCCAGAAACTCATCATAGAGTATGACAAGTATCAGGCCCTCGAGAGCAGGACCAACCGAATGCGTGAAGACTATGAGAGGTAAGGGCAAGTACTGAAAAGATAGATTGGTCTCTGAGGAATACATAACCTAGTGAGACACTGAAAACACTGAACACAGCTTAGATCATTTCTATGAGTTCAGAAAGCTGTCTTAGTAATCATCAGGGTTCGGATGTTTATGACCTAAAAAACTGGAAAATATGACCTTAAAAAATTACTAAATATGACCCAAAAATCCTATATATGACTCCATAAAAGAAGGTATTTTCTAAAAATGAATGTTCCAATTTAAAATGTTTAATGACACTAAATTATTACATTGCATCAATTCAATCAGATAATCACTTTTTAACAATTTTACAGGCAACTTACAGTTTTACTTGTAAAGAACTTCTAATCTGTTAATGTTTCCAGATACCACTGCAAATGTGAACTGAAAATATTTTTAAAACATGTCTGTTGGAAGTTGTTAACAACAAGGAAGAAGAGGTAATTACCTGTATGCTATTACTTGTTATTGTCCCTTCACATTTCAGTTACAGTCAAACCAAAATATTCATGACCCTTTTTCAGAAAAAATTAAGTTGACAATTTAGTGCACATACTGCATAATTGTGCTCTTTTACCGAATTTAGCTGAAATATGACATTGAATTACAAATATGACTGAAATATGACCAAGACCACGAAAATGACCAAAATATGACTTTATGTCAAATAAAAAAGGGTCCAATTAGGATAACAAATGTGTAATTCATGTTTAACTTGTGTTTGCGGCAAGAATGGAGGTCAGGATAAAAACATGACATGTCATAAAGATCCGAACCATAGTAATCATGCATGTGATCGTGTCATGAAAACCCAACCGTAAGTCAGAAACACGTCTGCTTAACTGTAGAAAACAGCTGTCAGGGTGTAAAATGTTGGTTTTTAGATTATGATGCCATCTATTGGTTTTATTCTTGATCTACATTCTCTGATGACAACAAACATAAAGTCAACATTGCTAACCATAGTATTTTCAGTTTGAAAAAAAAAAAAAGGTCTGCTCCCCATCGATAAGTCGCAATGGAAATTTAGCATGATTCCTAAAATTTTCTTTGTTACTTTTCATGAAAAACACTAAATATGGGCAACATAAATACTTGCTATGCTGTAGTAATGTAGTTGACGTTTGGTTAGTGTGCGACATACTTTGAGCATGATATTACAGTATTGTGAAACTAAAGTTTAAAACATACAAAAGTTGCTTTCTCTGGAGATCAATTGCCATAAATTATACTCTCATGGAAACTATAGTTTCAAAGTCATACAAACATTAATTTCAGAATACTAACATAAATTTCTGAACTAGAGGCTATTTTTGTGGATCCTAGAGAGGCAGAGATGCTACTGGAGCCAAGGCCAAAACTACAATAGTGTTGGTAGTCTACAGCTTAGCAAGGCCTGGCAGCCAAAATGGGACCCTTCTCACTTCCAAATAAAGTACTGGATGTGAAAATGGCTGATTTCACATCACATACTAGCAATAAATTCAATTTTTCATTTTTGACCAATCTGTTCAATTGTTCCACTATACAATTTTCTTATTGGCCCCCACCCCACCTATCATATCCTGTATTTGCTACATATAATAAAGATATTTCCTGCGGAAAATTGGAATCAATTGTCCTCACCAGGTTAGAAGCCGAAGAAACCATTATAATTCTCAACACTAGGAAAACCTCAAGTCACACTCTACATTTCTTATTACAGGAAACTGGAGGAATTGGGAAAGAAGAGAGAGATGGATCTGAGCGATGTCACCACTAACTATGAGACACTACTCAGAGAGCGTGATGTACAGATACAAGAGGTAACATTATCTACATATTTACTTATGGATGAAAAACGCTATCACAGAATAATCTGAAACATTTTATGGAATGTTTCTAAATTATACAGTAAGTGATAATAGTTGATGTTTTTGTTGTCTCCTTTAACGCTATTAGAAAAAAAATTATACTTATTAAATAAAGACTCATGTAGAATAAGCAACAATGCAAGTACGTACAGTAATTAGCATTTTTGTCAAGTCTACCAATGTCAATAGTATGAAATCGCGGGAGAGTTAAGTCCACCATCTTCAAAAACTGATATATGTCCATAGAGTTATAGATAAAAATGTTCTCTACATTTGTGTTAAGTCCAGTAAGTCATATTCAAAATTGTACGGTAATTATGGATGTGTGCCTCATGGGTTTATCCATCTCTAAAGCGATATTGGGAGGGTAAAGCGTGTTAAGTCACTCTAATTCTCAGTAACTAGAAAGTGGACTTAACTCTCTTTGCCCGCGCACCTGCAAAATGATCACCGTCTTATCCTAGTTCTCAGTTATATGAGGCTGTATTGTTACACATTATTAAGTATTAAGGGTTCTGTCTATGAGTAGGTCCTTGAACTTGATCTGCAAATTTTGCTCTCCATTTCTTTCTATTTTCACTTCATCTTTCAGTAACCAGTATTTTATTTTCTTCTTTAAATCATGTAGCGGACGATTCTTTTTCTTCAAAGACCTGGAGTTCCCTCCAACTTTCCTTCAATGATGTCATGCAACAGAAAATTTCTCAAGATGCGATCTATCCAGTTTGCTTTCTTATGAAGAACCGTGTGCAAGTTTGATCTCATCTTGTTCACTTTTCTCAGAACTTTTTTATTTGTCACTTGGTTCACCCATTTTATTTTTCCATTCTTCTCTAACCCTACATTAATAAACTTTCCAGGTACTTCTCCATTTTTCTTAGTGTCCATGTTTCTGATCTGTATAAAGCGAAGCACTTTAACGATTTCTTCCCCAGATCTGATCTCAAATTACAAGTCAATAGTGTTCTCTTTTTTGTGAATGCCATTATGGCCACGGCAATTCACAACCTGAATTCCTTGGTACAGTTGGCATCTAAGACTTCTTAATTATTTGAACCAATCAATTTTTTTCGGTTCTCAGTTCTCCATGACTATACTGCATAAATAAATTAAATTATTAAAAAAAAAAAAAACACATAATAATCATGTAATACTTTGAAATATAAATACCCTCGAGCTGTGGCTAATAATAAGGTTACAGGGTTACTAACAAAAGTTGCTTATATGTGCATTGAATGGTTGTTTTGTTGATTATCGAGCTAGTTCTATATAAGCCGTGTCACTAACAATCCCTATATAACTGCCAAAGGTTACACCAGTTGTGAATGTGGATCATCATCAATACATCATGCTAGGGATGACGTTTCCCGCACCCAGCAGTAAAGGAAACATGTAACTGGAATCTGCTAGTGTCGCTATCTATCCAAGGAGTGAACAAACAGCAGGATGTCAATAAAACATTCTTGGCTTCTGGGTATCTGCCGCATCGCGTGTAAGTTCTCTGCCGATGTTTTGACCATCTTACCATGGTCTTTAATCAAGGCTACTTATAAAGACCACGGCAAGATGGTCAAAACGTCAGCAGAAGGCTTGTAAGTGATGCAGCCGATACCCAGAAGCTAAGAAGATTTTACTGTCAACTCAGGCTGCAAAAGCCTATTACATTGTACAGGAGTATGTTGTCTGCTGTGAGAAAATATAGTTTCAGTGTTTCATTAAATTGATTTCAGAAAGCTGTGGTCATAGGTAAAATTAAAACAATATGACCCGCAAACAAGGAACAATATTAATAATTCTGTAAAAGCAGCTGAGAATGTTTCCTAACAAAGTACCTAAGAATAGATGCACAACCTCAATCTCAGACATCTACTAAACAACCGACTGTTACAGATGTCGGCCATCTTTATTATTTATGTCAAGTTTATGCAATAAGACTGTTAATGTATTATTCATGTGCTGTTATAGCTCCATGTTGCTGCAGAGCATCGAACACAGGAGCACGAGTCTATCAAGCAGCAAATTGAAGATGATGCAGACCGTGAGATTGTTGATCTGAAGACACAGTATGAGAATCAACTGCATGAAGAACAGGAAATTAACCTCAAGCTCAGGGGGGAGACTGGAGTCATGAAGAAGAAATTCCTCAGGTTTGTTTGCCTCATGCCTCAACAGGGGTAAAGGAAGAGCAAACATTATATGAAATCAGCATGAATTTCAATTTATGTATGCTTTTGTGTTTGAGATTTCAAGTTCTCTCCCACACATTCAGGTACAGGTAGACACAAAGACCACTTTAGGCTAAAATTACTTTTTTTTTGTGATTAGAAAATTAGGGTTCTCAAAATGGATACCGTACTTAAAATAAGAACAGGCTTTCCACCTTAGAAATTAAAATATATACTTTCCTTATCTATAGTATGGAGGAAGAAATTTAAGTAGAAGAATAAGAGATAAATAAGGTTAAATGTTACTATCACAAAATCACTAATTAGTGTGTCTCACAATGTCTTGGATGGTATGCTGAGAACCTTGGTCTCACTTTGTGGGATCTAAAGGGAATTTAATCTCAGAGGTTGGCACAATGGATCCATCTTATAGGCCTATGTGTTTTTAGTCATTCCTAATCTATCGCCTTACAAGGGAACCAAACAACAGCAATAACGTAATAATGATAACGTTGCAGTTCACAGAAAGACATCGAGGAGTACAAACACCAGATATTTACAATGCAGCAGGAGCAGCAGAAGTTCCAGCAGATTATATTAGGCTTGGAGCGTGACATATCGGACCTAAAGAAGGAAATTGTGGAACGTGACTCTACCATTCAGGAGAAGGAGAAGCGAATCTCAGATCTTAAACACAAGAACCAGGAACTTGACAAATTCAAGTTTGTGCTCAACTTCAAGATCACAGAACTTAAAAACCAGATCGAGCCCAAAGACCGGGAGATCAAACAGAAGAAAGAACAAATCCAGGAAGTGAGTTGTTATAATAATCTGCTAATCATATTTTTAATTTCAATTCAAAACTTTGCAGGAAAGCTGTCAAATTTATTTAAAATATAGTCTGCTGCCTTAGTGCTGTTTTCAAATTATCTATATGCTTTTAAAGCCTACAAGGATTGATTTCAGATGGAGCTGGAGTTGGAAAATATGCAGAAGGTGAATACAAGCCTAGATTTGCAGCTGGTGGAGCTGAGAGAGAAGCTAAATGCAACACACAATGAATTAATAGCAGAACATGAACAAAACAGAAGCAAAGAAGCACTTCTCAGAAGAATCAGATTTGACCTTCACCATGTTTCAGGGCTCATACAGGAGCCAAAGAAACTCAAAGACACCGTTAAGGTAGGATGAGTTAATAAATATTAAGTATTTTTACAGTAATACAATCAGGTGCAGATGAAGTCATTTTAATTAGCATCCAAAGTTCAGTAAAACAAAAATTTTACCATTTAACATTAGTAATATTTTCTGTTAAATCAAAAGCTTTAGAACAATAATTGACTACTTCATTTAGAAATATGTGCGGTCCACTCTCCAGTTCCCCACACGGGGGCATATGTCCTCGTCTACATAAGGTCTAAAACCTCAAAGTTTCCACGCTTGTAATCTAAATCATGCCAAGCCAATCCTACCCCTTCTGTT